>JAQFYB010004600.1:0-15896 GCA_034694085.1 Pogonognathellus longicornis
TAGAGAAGTGTTATTTACATCATTCGAAAGATAAAAACATTTCCTAAAACTTTGTCGCTGATCAACCCCAATTATCTGCTATAGTTTTCAAAATATCGGACGATGAACGCAAATCGGAGGCAAACACGTGTGTTTTAGGCATCTGTGTTTCTGATCCGCCGCCAATCACCTATTATGCAAGTGGACAATTAACTTATGAACTCAGAGTGTTGTCTGATTGTCTGTAATAAAGATACCTTTGTTGTATTCGTTAGCTCCCTCCCCTGGTGGTTGACAATGTATTCCCACTATATCATGATAACATTGTATAAATAAATAAATAAAATAATAAATATTCATGAATGTAAAAATATTAACAAAATGGTCAGTGACATATTAGCGGGCATCCAGGTGGCTGAAGTAGGTTTATCATACTGATAACTGTGGCGTCACTTTCTAATCCGTTTAAAGTCATAAACACATTAATCCATTGATCCCATCTTCAAAATTAACATTTCACCGGATCATTAGAATAGCTGTAATAAGTTTGAAGCTGATGTCTCAGACCTTTCGTGATTAATCTTAAAGGTTAATGAATCATTAGGCATACATATCTGATATACCCCTTCCCCAGTTGGGGAGTAGGAGCATCTCAAACTTCATTTTCCTTAATTCTTGAGCCTCACTGTACAATGTCTCACTTCACTCCAATAATCAAATGACTTTACATTTGCTCTCGACTTACAAGTTACAACTGATTTAATAAAGATAAAATACATGAGATGTTTTTGCATTTGATTTGCCAATATTACCAAGAGATGCGTTCATAAATCCCAACATGATAAGTAAAATTTATATGTATATTAGGTATAATTTCCAGACTTTCACCATCAATTCAAAGTTACGATATGACATAATAACAAATTCAATTATTAATGCCCCGAATACAACACTTTCACCGATCCCTCCACCATACCTAATTTCCTATACATAGGTACTTTATGTAGTGAAGAAAACAAGAAAAGTTAAGGTAATTGCGTGGGCTAAGATTATGGGCTCTGTATGTTTACACCCGAAATAATAATATGCGTACCCATAACCATGCATAATCTTTTAAAGAATTTTCAAAGTTATGTAAATGTAACAGTCTCGGGTAATTTATGGGAAGAAAGGCCACAAGAGCATAATGATTTACTTAAAACACAGCGTCCATTTTAGTGATGCAAGGTACCATAATACTTTCATTGCAGCAGTTTACGTGATACAGCTGTGGTGAAAATATCGCAATTTTTATGTGCATGTAAAGTACTTTGTGTTGTGGTACCTTACTAACTTCACTATGTACCGTGGTGCAATGTTTTATGCAGGAATCATATTTACCTAAACGAATGCACCAGAAATGAGTTTTTTAAATCTTCGGTTATCGACACTTAGGGGAGATATTCTTTACACAGTTGAATCTTGTTGGTTGCTACTGTAGCTTTTACAGATGATAGTAGAAATATATATTTAATACGCTCATGCACATACATACCTAATATTATGCATCTCCAAATGTATGTATAAATTGTGAAACGTGAATTGATGAAACTGTTGAAGCTTGAAATATTATGTTTGAGTGCATGTGATGAATGTCTGCTTCAGCTAGCTGAGTGAATATATGGATGAGAATGAACATTTTGTATCAAAGCATAAGCTGATTCGACTTTGTTAGATATTGCCTGTCTATATATTTATCCTTTACAGCTGAGAATAACTGCAGTCTCTGTATACAAAGACTGCAGTTATTGTAAAATATGGCCATGTAACATGGCGTATGTAGAGATAGATGGGATAATCTACATAAATACAATTTATCAAGGCTTATTGTTAGGGCTACTAGCTGTTGCCCTCTTGTGTACACATGGCTAAGAAAAATCTTCTTTTTCTAAAATAAGTCAGGCAGAAGACTGTTCAAGACAAGTAACCCAAAACATCTTCCTTTAGTATAGTAGTTGACTGTCAAGATATGAAAAAACGATTTTGGGGAAGCCAGTTATCCACTCCTCCAGGTACATTCAAGCTTAAGAAGCGGAAAATGCTGCATTTCCTTTTTTATGTGCCGTGGTTTGTGGTTACACAACCGCACAGATGGTAAATGTAGCTAAAAAAGGAAGAAGATTCATTTGGGAAGTGAATGAAATCTTTAGACCCTGTTGTATTCTTTAGGGCAACACTTGAATCCATTTCACTACACTGGGTGTCACAAGAGTGAAATGAAATCCATTTATCCCTACTCAGTGACAGGGGCTAACCGTCTAAAAAACACGCAAGCCGTATCCACAATTTTACAGAATAGTGGTAGATGCACGGTATTTGTATTACTTGTACTCTGTCTGGTCTACAATGCCTTTATTCCTTCAGGTAGTACGTGTTCTTACATTTTATTGATTGGTTTTGGTAGATTCTTCAACCTGAAAAGAGTCTTTTGCAAGGGTACCGGCAATTCTAAATGAACCATAAAACAAAAGGTAAAGGTTTATACACCAAGGTTGTATATATCTAATAAATGATTACTCTTTAGTTTAGTAGGACATTCTACTAAACTACCTAAGATTGCACACATGCTTTTGCTTTTCTTACGTATTGATTCTGTCAACCAACACTTGTCTAACAAATGCCAGGTAGTATTTCTCTATTGACTTATTTATTGCATCGATATCTTACTATGCTTGTCGTAAATCTTCTGGGTCAAATTACTTCATTTGTTTTTAAGACAAAACGTCTTTAACGACAAGTAACATGAATCCATGAAGCTCTCTCTCTCTCTCTCTATGCTTAAACTAAAAAGGATTTACTGTAATCAAAGAACGAAAATTGCAGAATAGTTAATTGAAGATGGATGAAGAACAAAGTATTACACATCATGAGAGAAGTGTCTCTCAAAACATTCACACCATGTTTTTCACAGTTATCAACTCTCCGACTACCCATCTGTTTATATACAATAAACACTTTAGTATCTACCACAACGTAAGAGAGATTGGTATAAAGGTCCATGCATACTGCAATACAAACAGAATGAAAAGCGTTGACTTTTAGGAAATGCTCGGATCAAAAGAGTTAATTAAAAGGGAAAATGCCGTGTTGTGTTCCTTTGTTTAATTTTTCAGCTGTGAAACCTTCAAACAGAGGCTAACATTCTTCAAGAATAACTAGAATTGGTTTGACGAGGCATTTAAATATTTACTCTGAATAAATACACAATGTACAAATATCGTGTATATAGTGTAGCATTGTAGGGTAATTGAAGGCAGAATGTAAATCTAAACGAAAAACTACCTTTTTCATTGAAATTACTATTGCCAACTTTGCAAATCATTTCAACAAGCAATTGAGCCGAAAATTAAAGTCAAAGAGATACTTCAAACCAAAAAGTAATGTCGGTTTTCGCAGCGCTTAACTTTATAATGACAACCGTAAACAGTTAGATAATGTCTTTAATGTCCTCTTAAATAGATGCAGATGTCTGCTTTGTCATTTGTCGGGCGAAGAATGTTTTGCTTCAACTCATTTGTAAGAACACATTATGCGGAATAGGTTTAGGAATTTTAATTTAGGTACTTATTTCTAATCCCTCGTTTCCCGTACACATTAAAGCGTGAATCTTCTTTATAACCCGTGTCTTGTCAGGCGTTTATTACGTGACTTTCTCCATCAAGACTTCCTTTCACCAACAGGAAATGTACATTCAATTGAATCAAAGACTTTCATCTTAACAAAATAATAATATATTTGCTTGCTGCAAACTCGTTATTAAACTTGATAAAGATAAATGCTTGAAATATTCGGGTTCGAAGAACTTTTCATTTCAATCTGTCAAAAACTTGCATTTTAATGCCAGTGTGTCAAACATAAAAGCACATAGCGTTGCTAATCACTAATTGCCCGTCATCAACCATTTGCAAGCAATACAAAACGAACCCGGAATTTTTGCTGTGAAATGCAGACTCCAGTTAATTGTAGGACATTATTTACCACCACCACAACAAAAGCTTGAAAAGTTCTGGTTGTGGGTTTCGTGATTGTGGGAAGCGGTTTTATACTTTTCTCCACACGTAATACAACTTTGCGAATTACGTCGGGTTCCCGCAAATATTTCTCATGTGCAAAATGTCACTACAACTTAATTTCACACTGCTAGAAGCTTAGGAAATATTTTTGGAGGGCGAAGTGGACTAAAGTACATTGCATAGCATTGTGTAATTGTAAGCATTTGTTTGGGGCAATTTAAATTGTTATCCCTGTTCTGATTCTCTCTTAAACCAAATCTTGCTACATTATTGCATGCGCATTGTATATTCTGTTAATCATAATTACCAATTCGTCGTTACTCATCACGTCAGGAAGTTACATTAATGATTCGAATATACAATAATGAGATTAATGTCATACTATTCCTTATTCATTAGGAGAAATGGGGATTACGGTTTTAGTGACATTAGAAATGTAAACTTTCATTCCAATTATTTATATCAATGGCAATATTATCACCAACAATCCACTTTCCTTATGAATAAAGCATTGAATAAAGCCAAAGTCGATAAATCCTAAGCGATGCGGTCTAACATTAGATTTACAAAAGTTCATAACTTTATTGACGTCTATTTGGCCTTTCAATATTGCAGTTTGTGTTTAGAAGCTCATTAAAAATAATATTCTTTTACCAATCTATCAACGCAAAATCATCTATTGGTAAAGTCGAAATGGAAGATATATTTTTGAATAAAAAACAAGTGGACACAAAATTTCATAGTGTATCTAAATAGGTCAATTAGATTCCAAGTCTGCATAATATACTGCAATATTAATTGAATGTTTTTACACTCCATCGCAATGTAATAAATAATTTAAGAAAATAGCGTAAGCAGGACAGGCTGACAATTCATTTCTATCAAATAGCTTTTCTACTTAATTTTACAAAGTTGTCCAATTGACTTCATTTTTGAATGAGACCTTTTTCCAATCACATCTAAGAAGTTTGAACGAATTCGGTCAATTCGTTCTTGAGTTATCTCGCCCATAGACAGACAGACGGGCAGACAAAAAACCATTTCTATAAAGTAGCTTCCGCTACTCAATGATGAATACCTAGTACAAAGTAAATTATAAACTATTGATTTACTAACATTTCCATTGGTATTTTGTATTAAAACAAATATGCTACGGCACACTAACATAAGTAGGTAACTTACGCATTGTGTGTAATTGTAATAGTGAAATGTGAGGTGAGTGCCACTCTTTATATATCAGAATTGATACATATTGTCTTTCAAAAAATGTCTGTCTGTCTGTCTGTGTGTATGCACCATAACTCAAGAACCAAATTGGTTCAAACTTGGCATATCTTATCTGGAGGTTTCAAAGGTGTCAGTCAAAAATGGGATCTATATGTTACATTCTTCGTGACCTATGTCACAAATACGATGGGAGAAGACGAAAGTCTTTGGGGTGGGAGATGGGAAGGGGGGGGGGGTTGGTGGTGGGAATTAAGAAAAAGTTATTATACGTATGTAAACAATTTCAGAGGAGGTAAATAAAATAATTGAATGCATAACTTTAGATACGTTAATATATTTACTTTACAGTACTTCTTCTGATACATATTTCTATCTGTTGGCAATAGTTTATTATTCCCCGTTCCACACGGAAATGAACCGTAATACACTTGTGTAATAGTCAGGGCGGGGATAAGTAATTTAGTGAAGACATGTAACTTTGTAAATACAATGCACAAGTTTGAATATGGTATAAGTATATGGTATAAGTTTTTATGTATTGGGTTAGTTTAACGAGAAATACTACAATTAATACATGTTGGTTGGTATGTTTGGTGGAATGTATTAGACGGGAATGTATTATTGGGTTGCAAACTACGAATACTTACCAACATGGCATAAACTATTTCGGACAATTAATGCTGTTTATAAATGATTAATGTTTCTCTATTATCTTTATATAAGTTCTACAAACTCATTAAGTATTAAATAAAAGTGATTTGGTACTTATTTATATTCGCCTGTATTCTCATGTTTTTGAATACATTTGTTCTGCATGTAAATCCTACACGTTTGTTTAATACAATACAAGGCTGTATCTAGGATTCCATTTCGGATGGAGCAAAATTCAACATAATGCACAATACTGCCTGTTATTGCACAAAGCGTGAAAAATTTGAGCTATTTTAGGCCAAAATCAATCTAAAATGCATCAAATTCGCGCGTAGCGCGAAAAAATTTTCTACCTTTTTGGTAAAATAACCTTTTTTCCGATTTCGGGGTGGGATTGCCCCCTTTGCCCCCTAAATACAGCCTTGATACAATACACTACAATAATGCTTTCAGTACTATTTCGACTATTTAATTATTGTCCTCAATAAGGCCGTCCACAGGTGTGGACATAGTGGGCAAAGAGATAATTGCCCCACCTCAAAATAGCAAAAAATCTTTATTTTACCATAATTTGTTTAAAAAAGTAGCAAATTATCGGTACGTAACATTTTTAATAATTTTATGTTGATTGATTTTGGAACAAATTAGTTTTTTCGCCCTAAGTGTGGTCACATTTGATACTTCATACAGTATTCTGCCCGAAATCGATTTCCGTACTGCCTTGTTGATAACAAGGCCTTAGAAACCAAACAATACAAGCGATTTGAACAATATCTACATTTTAGAGATAGTAAAGGTATGCGATCGCAAACAACTTATAGAATTGCAACCTTTCATTAAAATGATTTCTCTACAATCCATGGATGATTGAAAATGAACAGACAGTTATTGTCCTGGCCATGGAGAAATAATTAGAACGTATGTACCTATATGTGAGCAATATCAATAAACCACTAATTGCGTTTTACAATCGCACTTCAGGCATGAGTGCAATGCAATGTATTTTGTATTATTATGTAGAAAATACATTACATGTGGATACACTTTAATAGCAAGGATATAAAGTTTAGTGTATAATTGGATGAGTGATACTCGCAATTATGAGTTTGTGCTAATATCCCATGACTTCATGTAATTCTGATTGTAACAAGTACAAACTACGAACACCAATTTCGGAGATGCAACGATGCAAGCACATGACCGTCTGCTTATCTCTCCAAACCCCACATTCCATAGGCAGCTGCAAATTCAGAGCTTTACATGACCGCCCTACATTCTCTTTATTATACGAAGGTTCTTTTGATCAAACTATAAAGTAGCCATCAAGCGAGCCAGCATTAACAAACACGAATTGAAATAATGGTTACCACTAGAATGAATTCGAAACCGCTTGTCCAGAACAGCACTTCAAAATGACCTGAATTGCACTGTCAAAAATGGTTTCACATAAATGTTCCGGTGTATATTGAAATACCTACTTACTCACTTTCAATTCCAAATGACTTGTATGAATGCATATGTCATGTCATTGTAAAAGCAAAAGCACACAAGACACAGCCTTGTGCGCTCCACATTTTTTCAGGCTACATTGCATTGGTTTAATTGACAGTCGGTAATCGCTAAATTGTAAAATAAGTAATTCTTGCGAGTTAAATTGAAAATTCTGTTATTTGTGCATTAAACGGAATATTGCGTTGATTGTTGCACCATCCCCTTCCTTCATCCTTTGGTATTGGGGGGGGGGGGACTTGGTGCTCAGCGCCATTGCATAGATAAGAATACGTCATGCACGTCAACACGTCTATCATTTAGAGAATGTAGAGATTCTAGATAGTTCCTCATGCAATATCATAGTTTACGTACAATATACGGAAGTGTAGCAGCAGCTTATATAGGTAAGTTGAATGCAGAAGTAATCATGGAATAGCAAAGCGCATGCAAAATTAAGGCAGTTTTCACTTTAATGGTCAGCGATTGTGTTTGCACTAAATAATTATGAGCTTGCCAATCGTGTGGCAAATCAGTCAAATCATTCTTTTGTGTGTGAATGAAAAGATTGTAAAGAATTTAGTCTGGTTGTGTAAGTGGCAACTCTATTCTGTATTTCTATCTGCTTTCACATATATACGCATAACGTGTTACACTTATTACTCCAATAAGCCTTGCCATTGCTAACTTTTTTTATTTAGTACTCCAATTGCACTTACATACCTCCTACTTGGAACATGCTATTGCACACTCAGCACAATATCTTGCTTTGCACTTCCTTTGCTTTTTGTAGGTGGATTTTATTTCTCAAGGAAAAGTTAGCTGCTACTACTCCTTTATAGATGTTTAGAAAGAAGTGGCTGATTTGCTGCTGAAAATAACAACACGGGCAGTACCTAAGTAAATGTCAATGTGAAAATTGAATCGACAATATAGCTAATTGTATTAAATTGTTGATTGACTGTATTGTTCTTTGCTAGGTACAGTAGTAACAAACAAACAACTTAAATTGCATGTCAAGCGAACAGTGTTAAGTTAATTATATTAATCATGTTTTGCTAGACCTACATAGTAGAGTAAGGTACTATTATACCTGCCTATACATAGGTAAATACATGTGTAAATTAACCTGCATGATGTAATAACCATGAATGAATATAATATAGTATGCAATGGCTTAATAATATTATATTTACTTTTTTTTTATTAGAGCACAATTCTCATGTAACATAAACGTGACTTAGGTACTTTGTCAGTGTTATGTTGGTCATAGGTCTAATAACGTTTAATGTTATGAGTATAAGGTGTTGACAGGATCAGGACTTCAGGAGTAGGACAGGACAGAGTACCCTTTTATCTTAAACCGCCGTTAGTAAAAGCCATACACATTGTATAAACTGAAAATAAAACGAAAAATATTAGAAGCCTTAGGCTATTCAAAATTTCAAATCCCTAAGGTTTCTGTATTTTTCATTTTTTTTTAATTTGAAAGTACATTGCAGAGAAAAATCAACTACACAATAATGTATGATTACTTTTTCAAAATAAGTTTCTAACTGAAAGCTATATTTGATGTATTAGTGCTTTTTTGGCCGCCATTTTGTATAATCCAGAACCCATCCGTAAGCTAAGCAATACATTTGAATTCTGTGGGGGCCTTTAAAGTTTTAACTTTGGAAATGCCACGAATAATCACATAATAATGTATAACAGACTTTTGAAATTGTGAACATTTATTAAAAAGTTCACAATGGTAGATGCGAGGATGCGACTGACGTTGAAGAATGATTAAGCTCCTGATTAGTGTACAGGTACAGTGGGGTCAGAGATTATAAATATCTTCCGATTGATGGAAGAAGAGATTATGGAGCATTGAGGTTTACATGGATCTACATAATAAGCTATTCAGGTGGAGAGTTGGTGATATATAGTGAAAGCATATTATCAAGAAAGGTTTAGAGTGTGAATGAAGTTTTGTAGATTTTGTGAAATAAGTGAAATGACATTGGGGATGTAAAGTTGCGCTTCATAAACATAGTAGTGACTGACGGATTGTCAAATTTATATTTTACAAGTTATGGTATCTTACAAGTGAATGAAGTGACAGAATATTGTGTGTGTATGAACATACAGCAATACATACTGTTTTAATTGTTCACGGCAAATCAACTATGCTTGAATTCAGGAGATTCAGGACTAGAGGAGTGTAAGATGTAAATTTTAACGAGTTTGCAACATTAACAATTCACAGCCTGGCTTATTTGCTATCGTTGAGTGCACACAGGACAGGAGTCTGTATAGTAGTGTAGATGCATAGATGTTAATGAACATCTGGGGTTCTCATCCAATACAACATGCACGAAGCAAGCACCCATCATTCCTTTCGACTTGTGGCTTAAATGTTAGAGCTAACTAGAAACTCAAATCTGCCCTGATTTGTGAATAGCAAAACTTTCGGTTTTTGTACCTTGCATGTTATTTCCTAATTGATAGATGCTTGAAACTTTGTTGTACAAATTTTTTCCTCATCAGTTCTAAAAATAACTTGACTGCATTAGCAAACTATAATTATATTAAAGTCAAGTCAAGTATGTACGTACCCTTCGTTAGGGTGAAATTGTTCAAAACTTTTACATTTGCATTCCTGTATCTAGTTAGCTACTTCGCTTCGTTGAGCTTTCTAATTCGCTTTCTTTTCCAATTAAATCAAAGTGACAATAGAATGTAAAAAGTGAAAATAAAATAACATTATAGTGGGATATTTTTGGATTTTTTACATAAAGGACTTTTGAAGTTATAATATTATTGTAGTGCAAGCCCTCTCATTTCGCATTCCGTACATGTTATAGTGTTTTCATCAAAACACTTGAACTTACCTGCAAGTGTGTATTTCCATATTACAGACAGATGAGGCTCAAAAGAATATCGAAACTTCGGAAGCACAAGAAGGGAAATTCGATACTAAAGATTCACAATGTCCTATCCCTATCACGTATTACACGTAATACTGTTGTACATCACAAAAGCATCAAATGTCTCCCACTTTCTCGTACATGTATTACATTTCTCCTTTCATGTCTGTGTATTGTGTTACTTCCATTATACTTTAGGTGTAGGTATTTGCGCATCTTAACATTTGGCAATAGTAGCCTTGCAATTTTATATCTATACCATCTTTGAATGTATTCTTAGGTGTATTTGAGCAATGAAGCTGCACCTAGCAGCAGCATTGTAGCATAACATTGTCATAAAACCATGCTTTGATCCCTTAATCCTTAAACTTACTGTGTACGCTGAATATACTGTTGGCTCTGTTCAAACCACAATTCGCACACCTCACTCGTAGCGTTAAATTACCTATGGTCTGTCTGCAGAAGGTCAACTCGGAATTCAGACCAGCAGGTTTCATTATTAGGCATGGATCGTCCTCCAGTGTCCCTAATCTCCTATATATACCTAACGTCATCATCATATTTCTTATTTTTGGACACAGGTATTATGTGGCCTAAGGGTGGTAAAGCTAAAGTTAGGCAATAATATCGTATCCATTTAGATATAGTTGGTGTTTCAGACTGATTCTCTTACCAACTACGTACATTATACTAATGTATACTACGTACTTTACCTATACTAGTATAATAATAAAATCCTTTTACTATGTAGGTTAGGTACTAGAATAGAATACTTATAGAATTAAGGTGTGTAGTGTGTAGAAGCATTGCAGTTTTTACAGCTGACCTATTCCTCGATAATTAAAATCTACCTATATTGTTGGGGGGTTATTTTATTTTACGACTTTACTAGTTGTATTAGATAATGATGATTACTCAGGCTTGGCTTTGGACAAAACTGCATGTTCATCATTCAATCCAACTCATTCGAAATTTGAGTTTCCGATTGCCAAAGCCTCTCTTCCCTTCCATAACATAGGGGTTGAGGAACTGAGGAAGGTCTTACAAGTCTGCCAAATCCGAATGACTCTATGTTATGCTTCACTCTTCTTCGACTATATCATACCTTAGCTTTAACTAGTCTGTTCTGTGGTATAAATTCTATTTTATTACTGTGCACCTTTTACTTGTAATACCGTGGCTTAATTCGGCTTGTACTTCGTCTACAATAAATTGAAATACGTATATATATCACTGCCATAAACATAGCTGTCTGAACTTTTCATAATTCATTTCTTAACTCCAAATTTTTATATTAAAGTATGCAACCCATCTTTTACACACTGTTCATATGAAACTCATTTTCTGTTTGAATTAGGATATTGCATGTAGCTACAATTATTTTATACTGCTAATAAATAGTTTGTATAATTACTGTGCATCATATCTATAGGTTTTAATAATCAAAACAAGCATGACGTATTGGCTGAATGGTTGTGTTGAGGTGAAATAGATTTTAACCTTTACTATTACTACGTTGCAATACACTTTAGTACGTACGAGCATAAAATATGCTACTAAATTTAAGAACGCACAAAAGCTACATCACTACATTTAAATGCAATGTTCATTACCTTTCACTCCGAATTAAATTGGGAAGATGCTTTCAATTTAATGACATTCTTATAAGAAGACAAAATCGTAGCTGTCAAGGAATCCACAAAAGGATAAAAAGTTGCCTCTGTTAGCTCTGTTTGTATGGGTTTATTTTCATACCCTAGTTCTACTCATTTCTTGTACGTTTTGTGTATCGAACTATATAGGTATATGACATATTTCTAGTTATTATTATACTACGCAGTGGATATGCTATTAGGAATAGTAGCGAATGAAATATAAAATAATATGAGCCTATTGCGAAATCTTGTGTGTAAATATTATACAAGTGTCATCTCATAAAAGCAGAAAATAAATTTCTTTCCATGGAAAAAGCTTAGTTGAATAGATGAAATTGATGTTGACAGTGGCAGCAGCTGTGATCCTATTTGCTTCAATTTTGCTTTTATTTACTGTGTAACATCTACATTCTAAACTATAACTGATTTCTTCAGTTTCTTTATTTGCAATTTGCAATTGTTATTTCTTCTCATCTTCCCCCAATACATGATTATATCTGTAGATGTAATGTGACTATGTGACAGCAGTGATAGTGATGAATAGAACATAAAAAGACAGACTAAGTTGTAGAAATAAAGTTACTCTTGTTGTTGAGTTAATGGTAATATATTATGACAAAGCAATATAATGGGAGTTGGAGTTGGTCTTGACAGGCCAAGATTGATACAGATTGTCGGGTCGGGTGTATGAAGTATGTGCCTGTCCTTACCATACCAAAAATTGAAAGTCCAAAGTTGTTGTGCATCAATTTCATAGGATTTTTACATTCGGTAGATGAAACAAAACATAAAACAAGGTTGACATAATTTTGTAGGGCGGCTGCAGCCTTTTGTGTTGTAACATTTGAACAAACAAGCTACAAAGGAACCATTAAAAGCCAACTCAGATTATAAGATTTCTATAAGAACCTGAACACTTAATTCACTCAAGCATCTATAGGTATGTAGTAGGAACTAGGAAGAAACATAGGATATGGCAAGTTGAGTAGTTTTAGTTAAAAGCTTTTTGTCGTATTGTCTGTGGGAAATGAAGATTTGAAGTCGCAAAGCTGAAATGACGTGTCACGTTTAAATCAAGCCAATGAAAAAAGACTTGGTTCCATTAATGAAACAAGAAGTATAGTCAAAAACGAGGGAATGATAAGCTGCTTACAATATTCCGAGAAGACTAAAGCCCGTTTTATAGTATAACTTCAATTTCACGTCTCTTTTTTCATTCACTCTCCTTCGCTAACCTTTACTAATCACGATTTTTAGTTTCATGCTGAAATAATTGATCACTTCAACCATCTTCACTTTTCGTGAAAGTGAAAAGTTTAAATAATTCAACTCGTGTTTTAGTTGAAAATTTCACTACAACGCAACGATCCTGCAATGAAACTATAAAGCGCAGTTTATAAAGCGCATTGTAAGCTTGAAAATCATATTCAAACTTTCAATTGGGACTTGGGACTATAAATGAAGAAAATGACGTTTCACTTCACCTTCATTTCACTTTTCGTGCTTTTCAGCACACTATAAATTGAGCTTAACCCACAATCACCAAGAAGACTGAAATGAATGGTGAAAGAAACTTGTGCCTTTTTAGTTCTCTCGATGCATTTACTAATAAAACTCTGGTACTCATATCAATAAGTAGAAGCAATTTTAAATCATTCATCATTCTCTTCCCTCTTATTATTAATTCTAAGATGAATAGGATGATACCTAACTAAACCATTAACGTTAACCGATAAATTAGTTGGAAGAAAATCTGGCAACAGCACCTTTTTCTCACTCCCAACAAAAGTTGCATCATAGAATAGAAAGACCAAGTTTCAAAAATGAGTACTATACAAATAATAAAAAAACAATCTCTATAATCTGAGTTCTGAAAAGGAAAAGTTGAAGCGGAACTTCACATACGTGACTGAAGTTATACATGGAATATCTAACAAAACCCTAGACAGCTCCAATTTCGGTTAGAATACTTATTTAGTGTAGTAGAGCGGACTGCATGAAAGAAAATTGATCACACATAATAGTAAGATGGTTTTAAAATATAAAATATAATCAGAGAAATGACAAACGCTATACTATTTTCCATTGCCATATCTCTGAATATAATATACAAAAACAGACTTCAAGTTGTTCGCCTTTCGCATTGTATTGTGTCCGTAAAATGCATTGTACAGTTTCCTGAATCTGGATTACTTTTTCCAGAGCACAAAAGATACTGTTTGAATGTGAATACAAGGGATTTCATATATGAAATGGAAAGGTAAGGTGTACTGAGCTGGCATATAGGTATGTTTTATGCAAAATGTATGGGTTACAGCCACTACCACAATATGAGAAACTTGCTACATGTACGTATTTATGTGGCTGCAATTCCATACGGCACTGTACACGTGAGACTGGTTAAACTGCATAACTCCCTCAACAATTTCAGTTGGGAAACAAGTTCTGTTGCAGAAAGATTGAAATGGAATAGAAAAAAGTTCCAGTTAGCAAATGGAAACGCTTTTGTACGTTACATGCTAATTTCTAAAAGATTAGAACGTAGAAGAGCCATTTCTTTGAAAAACTTTAGATGAAGTTGTAAATGATTATATTTTTGACTGAACAACTTCTTCAGATCAGCTTTAATGAAATACTTTCACTTCACTTCAATTCATATTCTACCATTATTTTTAGGCTATGAATAGTTTGAAGCATGGAAATTGCGTTTTTTCAATGAATGAACCCAGTTCCTAAGAATGGTACGTTCAAGAATTGCAATCTGAGACAGAATCTCAAAGATTCTCGTGGTGGAGTGAATATTTTGACACAAGCACTCAAAAAGATATATACAGATTAGTTGATGCATCGCTTCGTTGAAAAAGTCCAGACGATCAGTCAAACAAAACTAGTTAAAACTAGATTAAAGAGAAAAATAAAATCCAAGTACAGATCGTTGCAATGATACATGCTACTTTTATACGTGAAACAGTATATGCAAATAAGTTCTTTCTTTGAGGAATTTAACAAAAAAACCTTTCACTGCCAAAAACATTATGCATCGAAATAGCACTATCTGTAATGAACGCGAATGGGACCATTCAGTTCTTACATAATCATCTTATATCCACCTATGCAACTAATTATATGTAATTGATACTGTCTGTTTGTTGTTTGCGGCCATTCATCTTCACCAAAAATGGTAATACTGAGTCTGAGTAATACTAAGGCTGCCATGATTTTGTATATTACCTATATGGCAACGATTTTTTATTTCGTTCGTTTGAATTTGAAGTAATTACGATTGAAAATATCGTGTTGCAAATAAATATTTACTTGGATCTAGGTATGTATGTTGGTTTGAGAAACGATGAGATTTTTAGTAAAACTCCGAAATACTAACTCTAAATGGTTTAACGATTGAAATATCAACCCACAATGTTATTGCCAACGAAGTAATTTTATTTCATTTTTGCAATTTGTATGTATGAAGATTAATGGCCAATGACGGAAACGAATACTACATATAAAGCGTAGGGTGGTGTCTTCAGTAAAGGATTTACCAAATATTTAGCATGACTATGCAAACAGTGAATTGAATAAACACATTAAATGGTAATTTCTTGTGACTTCAATGAAATATGACATTAATTATTCTTTGGACTTTCGGCTTGTTTTACAGAAATTACTTTTGTCGGTGTAACGGAATAAATACAACTCAAAAGAAAAGAAAACATGGCTCTATCATGCTTGAAAAAATGTATATGTATGTTCAGATTGGTCAAAAGAGTTATTAAAAGAGTTTATGTCTGAATATCAAACGAAGCCTTGAAGAACAATGGTGTAAAAAGAAGTTATCGTTTAACTTTACTGTTAAGGGGGACTGCCTACTTTGGCAGTGGGGCATTTCGGTCCATACCTGTCCCATGTATTCTGCCTTTCCATCTACGGCC
>JAQFYB010004601.1:0-15891 GCA_034694085.1 Pogonognathellus longicornis
TTGTTTTGTTTCCAAATAAATGGAAAATAAGGAAGAGCATAATAATACAGAATAATTTCCCGTATGTGAAGATTTCGTAGTTATATAATAGACTTGTTATAAAACATGTTACATAAGCTTGCAAATAACAATATCATTGTAACCAGCATTATTTGCCAAGAGCATCGTAATAAAATTACCAACGAAAAGTTTTTCCATTCCTTTGACCAATTTCGAAGCTCAGTAGAGCAGTAAAGTACCGTCGTTCTCAATTGACCGTTTGAAAACCCTGCTTTATTATCCTTATCCCTAAATCGCTTTGTTGTTTCGTATAAAAATGCATCCGTGTATGCTAAAAACATTCCAAAAAACTAACCAAGTAAATACTTATTGTGTCACTGAACCATCAGGACTTAAAAAAAACGCAATATTACAACTTGCAACCATTCGATGTACCTTGTCGATTTCGTGAATTCAAACGGAAACCCAAATATTAGTTGAGACTGCGTAACTGCATTTCCTCTTTTTGGTTGCATCATCACAAGTTAATCATGTTGACGGCAAGATGCACCTGTCAAAGCAATACAACCCTTTTGTAATTTACAATTGTCTCATGCAACAACCATAATAAAATACAAGCAAGTTATACACGGTGCACTACAGTAGGTATTGCTTTGGAACTACTTGGCTACAAATTCAAGTAGGTATACTTATGGGTAACATGTATAGGTACATGGTATTGTATAGATAGACTTGGTAGAAAATATTGTATTGTTGCACATTGCAATCTTGCAGACAATTATTCATAGTGAACTACATAATACAACAATACTACCTGTACATGTCTGAGAGAACAAATGCTCAGGAAACGTTACACATACAGTATTCTGACCGCAGCAATATCAAGACGAAGCCAAAAATTCCTAGACTAACTTTTTATACGTTGAACGATAAAATAGTGTTTTTTTAATAAAACCAAATCATTTTCAAAAAAATTCCTTGTTAGGTTTGCCGGTTATCTTGGTTCGAATCTTGGTACTTTTGTACATTAATATCAAACACCTACTTTAGCAAGTACATTAACTTTGCTGTTCAAATCATTCAACAGTTATCGGTATGTTGTACCTACGTGTATCAGTATTAAGTGGAAGGTAAAGGATAACATGATCTCTAAACATGTATGTTGTACATTACATGGGAGTTGTATGAGTGTTTAATTTTTAATTGTAATAAAACTAATGTATAATAATAAAGATACTATTAGTACTACCTGCATGAATCATAACAATAATGCGCTAATGCAATATCCTACGTGAATCAGAATATGTTATGATGATGAAAGCACAATGCATTACTTGCAAAAATAGTTAGACAACATAATATTATTTATAACCTCATGCTTTATTACCATTCATTTTTGCAGTCTTTTGCAAACGTTGATTTTGTCGTATAATACAATACCTACCTACTCTATCTGCATGACTATGACTGTAATTGGAACAATGAGTCATACCATACCTAAAGGTATACTTACAATTATTTATTTGTTATTAAGCAGTTAATCTAATTTTAGTAATACCTAATTAATTAGTTTGTAAATGCGTAAGGTTTGTAACATAAAAAACGAATAATGAATCATTCATATACGTATATCTACTATTTAGGTATAACATACGTATTATGGTAACACGCGAATGAATTCATATAATTAAATTACACACTGCTAAATTGTAAAAGTGTCTAAGAATGACTGTGTTAATTATAATGGCAAACAAGTGAAAGAGTTGAGCAAGATCAACTATAAAATAGTCATCGCAGTGTGTACCTCCACATTTACATATACAAACACAATAAATGTTTCACAATAAAATAACTTTATCAACACAAGCTATGAATTTTGCTGACTGATATTGCAATATAAATGACTCAGAGTATAGTATAATAGTAAATATCTGTCTATTGGATTGAGGTTGCTGTACAAAGCAACAAGACGAGTCTGAATTTAATTGTGAGAAGATTTATCACAGTTATTACATGTATATAGTCGTTCACATATATGTGTACATATATAAAGTACATTGCTGGACTAATCTTATATTGTACATCGCTTTACAAAAGTTACAAGCTCATGGGGTAGTTTAGGTACACTGTGCCGATTATGGTAGTGCATAATGCAGTGCAACTAAAGTACCATCACATTTTGTTCAGTATACTACATCGTAGAATTGTATTATTATTGCATTACAAGCAAAATCAGGATTTCAATGAATGGGTAAAAGGAGAATGAATGGATGCACCTTCAATGACGAGGGAACTGGTATTTGTATGCACAGGTGAACTGACAATGGGCCATGAGCCACAGGTGTCAATGCAAAAGCCATAGCATCATAAACTCCATCTTCATAAACGATATGCCTGGTTTTGTATTTTCTTAATTAAATTCGTGCTGTGACTTGGTGGTCGATGTAATTTCATGTCCTGCCATAAAAATTCAGCTCGATTTCCATCTTTCTGCAATGTACGTGAAGTATTCCTCCGTGGTTTAACACTAACACAAATCTACGGCTAGTAATGCACACTCTACTATACTGAACTCTTTACGAAAACTGAACCAACGAGTATTACTTAGGATTAACTCGGTTTTGACTTTGAATAATTGCAGCTACACGATTTTGAAGTTAACGAAGCCAAACTGTTAAAATGCTATGCTAACTAACTAACTCGCGTAGTATATACTTTTCAAGATATTAGCACTATACGTTGAAAGGAGGTAGGAGTGAAATATGTTTTTTGTGTAGGTATGGTATAACATAACAATCGTAGTGTACGTAGTATTTCTAAGTTTAAGACCGGATTTTACTAGTCGGAAAGTAGGAAGCCAACTTTTTTAGCAATAAAAATATGAAAGGTACGCTTTCAGCTTTTATTGAGACGTATGATTTGATAAGGCAAAGTAAGGATTAAGAAGGTGTTTCTATTCGTCCACTTCCACTATGTATAACCATACCATGTATATACAATATACTTTTTCTTTGGTATAGTACATGTATGGAATACACATAGTAAAAGCATAAGGGCATTGCAATGTTTGTAAAACTCTGTGTATAGAAAAGTATGTATGTAAGAAAAAGAGTTGCCAGATAACAGGAGAGCTGGCTACAAGGAATGTGATGTAAAGAACAAATTAGCAAATGGAAATTGTAAAAGCCAAGCCACAAGAATACGTTTAAGTGGAGGCACTAAGCCAAAGCTGCGGCGGTCACACAGGAGGCAAGACAACGTAAACGTAAGGCAAGGCAAGGCACACATAGACATCGACCAACAACCAAACCGAAAGAGTCACTCACCTAAAGACCTGACTCGACTCGACAATCCAGCCAAAGGTGAATGAATGATTGTGTGATGTGATGTGACATGCATTAATGTTAATCCAACACAAAAACTTGGGTAACAAACTCTCCTAACCGTTTTCCAATTTTATGTTCTCAAGTCCTAGTCTAAACAAATAGGTCTTTCGAGAGAACAGACATGAACCCAATACTAAATCCAATTCTAACTTAATAATAATGTCAGACCATCCAAGTATTTCTAATTTAGGAAACATTGTAACCATTTTCATGTCCCTTTGCTACTTGCAATGCAAACCCAACCCAAACTTTCTACCCAAAAAGATACTTCCCAGTTTTGCAAACTTCCAGCAAAAATTTCAAAGAGAACTTTGTGTAACTCGTGTTTGCCTAAATAAAGTGCAAAAACAAGAGTACTGCATTGACTGCATACTATGTATATACACAGAATATACACAGCTGTACAGTATAGCAACTGTATATCGGAGAAGCATATAGTACCAGGTAAATTCTCAGCATGGCTTTGAATAAGAAGGCGAGCTTTGTATGGTCATTATACGTAACAATATTACACACATAGCTAAGGGGCAGCCATACATTCATCGAGCACACGAATATTGTTCCGCATGTTTTGTATGTTGTTCGCCTTGCCTGGTAGTAGTAGTAGAATAGAATGGCTGCTGAAGATGTGCATGTTGTATTTGTACACTGTAACAGTAAATTCCTCTCTATGTGTCTGTGGAATCTGCACAGATGGAAATCTACATGAATGTGTGCGGTGAGAGCGGAGAATGAGTGATGTGATGTGAAGACAAATCTGTCGTGTCCTGTCTGTCCTCCGTCTGTCTCTGTCTGTGCTCACCTTTAAAGAAGTCATTATAATTTAGTGTTACTCTCCTACTACAATTCTCAACCATGAAATTGATAAAAAACGACAATAAATATTATACACTACAATTTACTCTTCTGTTTGTACAGCACCAGTATATTTAGAACCGGTAATTGAAATCTTGACAGACAGTTGCAAATATTACTCATTTCTTTTTCCTCTGTTTCTCAACATGTCTTAGTACCTTGTAAATACAACCCTTTAACTGTATTCAATTAAAAATGTTTCCAAGCAGAATTTTGACAATTCTCCTCATTGTTTTTATAGTTCATGACTCAGAATTCACGACAATTTAAATACACACTTCTTTGAAGAACATAAACTTTGCATCTCTTCGATTGTACTTACATTGAGGTAGCCATTAGAATTACAAACTTGATTTCTCAGAATTGTTTGTTGTGTACTACATGCACAAAGCACTATGTATAGCAAGTCCAGTAGTCTCCGCTTGTCAGAAAGTTTTAGATGAAGCGATTATTATGTCTAGGGCACAATATACGAGATACTTATAGATAGCAGGTGTAAATGAGTATCTCACATTAAAATAATCAGCTCAGCAAAATAACCGTAAGAAAATTTAGAGGTACATACGTAAGTAATACAACTACATACATACATACTGCTATACAGTAATACAATAACGAAGTGTCTATCTCTCTATGTGATATACAAACACCTACTGCTTGTATATAAACAGAAAAGATCTGTATTTTACACGGGAATGGCATGCAAACACTCATATACACATGTACACTGACTTAGTAAATTAATAATTCACTCCGCTTTTAGCAGCTACCACACGCTACAGCTTCAAAGACTGTAATTATGGGCGTACAGCGAGAAAAGCTACACATACATCAAGTAGCCATGCAAAGGCAATTCAGATACAGGCAATACAAATGTATAGGTACTAGTAGTTGTAGTGCCATCACCAAATTGTCTATACAAACACACAGATGCCAATAAGATATTAATGATTAGGGATAGGTACACTGTAGACGTGGCTACGTACCTATATTGGTGTATGTACACCTACTTAATGGATTGGCTGTTATACTTATTAAGTTTAAGCACACCTTCCATACAAAAGATGTGGAGATAAGTATTTATAATAGGAGTAGTACTAACATTATCTTGATAAAGTAGCGATGAGGTGAACAGATTCAAGATTCTTTGCTCTATGTGTGCAGATCGAGTAAGATCTTTATAAGAAATGTGTATCAGCAGAACTGCACTTAAGGAACTCAACTCAACTCACTCAAATGGCTCTGTATGATTCACCTAATGCAAAAATATCATGAAACAGGTATTTACTTAAACAAATAAAGAACTAATAGTATCAAACGAGATTTTCTTTTTAGACTAAGTAAGCTCTACATAGTTAGTTACACTTAATGCTTACAAAGCCGTGTTTGCATTCAATTCAACATTCATCTCCACTCTGTGTGTAAGTAACGTAGCTATACTATTATAGCTAGATAGCAGCTAAAGCTAAGAAACAATTTATTTCGTGTATCCCAAGAGGAAACTTTTCAATTACAGCTCTCAACTCTAATGCATGTAAAGTGAGTGAATAGAATAATTCTGACTAACGTATGTATTTCTTCGGGGCATCTATCTTATCTGCACTTAGGATTGTGGAAGACTTTAAATAATTTGATGCACATACATAATACAATACAAATACAATAATAATGACTGTACTGTACACAGATTTGTACATTGTACTATTCAGAAATAAATTTCCTCAGTCAGTAGTTGTTGTGTAGTACAGGTAGGTATCTCTATATACAGTTTGGGGAATATCTGTATATAGTAGTGGTAGCGCAGCTTCAATTATAAAAATTAGACAAAGAGTCAAAGAAAGAAAGACTACAAACACACAAAAGCATTACATGATGAATGTAACTGGTGGTGTGTACTGTAAAATGAATTGCAAAGTTGAAACCGCTGAATCTAATGACTGTGGAACATAAAATAGTGTAACTGCCTACTTGTACACTACACTACAAACGAAAAGAGTACAATAGAGCACAAAGTACACAGATGAACTTTGTATAGTACAACTGGTATCTCACCAGTCAGTCTCACTTGTACTTGTAAGCAAATGTACCAGGTATATTCTGTATACATACAATGAATACACATAAATTCTATACACAGTGCATTGTGCACATAGATCTTTGTGTGTGTTGTATGTGGAATATAATACAATAATGGCACACATTATGGTATGGTGGTATGGTGTGTGGTTGCATAGAGGTAAAAGGTAATACCATAGAACTGAAAGAAGTGGTCTGGTGGTGCTAATACTTGTAATAGTGTGTTAGGTGTAGCATAGTTGTACTTGTACTTACTTAGTACATTGCATTAAGTGTATAGAACCTAGAACCTCATTCTCTCACATAATAATCTAAGTGCAATAACCAAGTTAAGCATGTTTTACTCGAACACTAAAGCATAGGAGAGTTAGTACCAACAATTATATTCTTCAGTTTTTTTCGTATGGTCATCTCCTCACCTGTCATGTTGCATGTATGTAAGTAGTATGGTGTACACACAGTAGTATTATGTATTTTGTAGTAGTTGTTGTAGTAGTAGAAGGTGTGCACTAAAGGTGAAGTATACTAATATTATACTTGTGTATGGTTGAGCTCCATGGTATTCTTATAATGATTTCTTGGGCAGAATCTGTGCAGAAACTCAGTCTGTGACTAGACACCGCAACCGACGGACGTGTGTGCTTTTGTTCGTGCACTACAATACAGATTCACTAATACCCTAAAACTATTCCACTCTCATTCATTTCACTAATAACGATATAGTTAAACATAACTATCTTTTCTCTTACCGTACCAACTAACTACTTCAGTTTCAACTACCAAAATGGGAATTGACGCACCAAACGCTGCAGAACTTGAGAAAATCCAAAAGGTTTGTTTTTCTCTACAATATACTACTCCTGCTAATTAAGTTTTGCACGAATCTTGTCGAATTTATAGCAAGAACTAGTAAAATAACACTTCATTGTTATTTTATAATTTAACTTGACCTTTTCTGTATACCAGAGCTATCCTTTTCCCTAAGTCAATTAGAGACAGACTCTTAAAAAGTGTTTTTAAAACTTGATTTATATTTGCATTTTCATTTGTAATTCACATTTGTAATGCTAACTGTCTCATCTTGGCCGTAAATCGTTTCCTTTGTGAAAAAGCCGGTTGTGCTTTAATTTCAGTCGTGTTTGCATTTATTATGTTGTTTCTTTCACAACAATGCTCTTTCTCGCCAGAACAGAGTAAATTATAGCATTTAGTAATTGAGGTTGAGACATCTTCATAAATGAAATAAATATAAATAATACATTTAATATCAGACACTGTTTCTTTTTGTTTGATTTACAGCTGCGTGAACAACTCGTTGACATCACTGCATGGGAGGATATACAAGATGATGGATTCTTACTTCGATGGCTCAAGTGTAAATATTCTCTTTCTCTTAATAATTCTTCTATTTCATTTTGCTAGTAGCATGTCGTAGTATTACTATAATTCTAAGTAAATTACACAGTGTAAAAAATTATTCTTATGACTGAACTAAATATCAGTACGTGTGTTATGTATGTACACACAGTAAATTAAATACTAATTACATACATATGTGATGCGTACTGTTTACCAATTAGGTTACGTTTTGCTATGTTCTACGTTAAGAAGTGGGGATGATGGTCTTGTAAGCGTTAAAGAATGTTTTATTGAAAATTGATAGTATGTAGTAGTAGTATTATTAGTATATGAAAGAGCGTGATGTTTTCAACATTAAAAAGCTTTGGTCAGCGATGTTGAGCCGTATACAAACATTAATAGAGCCAAGAGGCTTACTACCACTTGATGAGAAGATATTATCAATCTAAGCATGAAATTCTTTGCAATTATTTATCTTGAACCATCATCTCCTACTACATACAACCTGTGTATCTGTATGTAGATAGAAATAAGTACTACTACTGGTATAATGCCTACCTATGTATACGATGGTAACGGCAAAGATAGGGAAGGCAATGTAATAATGTTGTGTATCTATAGAATTACACTTTAAGTTTGAGAGATGAAGCTAATGAAAGTTTTCGTGTAAAATATTGAGTGTGTATTTGATTTGATCTTTTGTTTTGCAGCTTTTAAAGACATGGACTTGGAGAAAACCAAGGCTGGCTTACTAGCTGTGAGTGATTTAATGATTTGATTGCAGTTGTCGAAAAATTAGAAAGTTTTATTTTTTACAAAAATCATGTGCTAAAGAGACTCGTGTGTTAAGCTCCATTCTTTTTGTAAAAGTTTCAATAATTATCAGTTAGTAATGAACATATTGTTCTAATACGTGAGAATGAAGATGTTGATGATGAGGTTGATGATGATGGAGGTGATTGTAAAAATGAAACTCATATTTGTCTACAGGCATACAAATGGCGTCAGGAAAACAAAATCGATACTCTTATGACTGACGCCTACAAGCCTGACCCGGAGCTCGTCAAATTGTTCCCGTACGATATTGTCGGAGTCGACAAAGGCAATTGTCCATGTAAGTTAGAAATGTTACTATTTTTTCCTTTTTCTATATTTGACATCTGTGTTGCTCTTCTGGCTGCTCTTTTGTGCTGGTGGCTGATAATAATGTGATTTATTATCAGAAGTTCGCTTCAGTTCACTTATTGTAACTTGTAAGTTATAAGTTATCCATTGCCAACACAGAAGATGAATTGGAGCGTGGAGTCAGTAATGAAATGAATACAATAGGACACAAAACTCAATTTTTCTTTGGCATGATATAATACCTGCTACTGCTACCAAACCACTAGCACGACTACTTCTATACTGAGGCTTTTCAGAATTCTTTTATTTATCTCTGTCTCAGTATATGGCTTTTACTTACACGTATACTGACCGGCATAACACAACCAATACAATAAATCCTCATTAGAGACAGTTATCTATGAGATTATAGGCTGTACTGGGAACATTATTGTAGCATTCTATCTTTCTTTGGCGAAAATCTGTTCCCCATTTATGATTTGAGAATTATTACTATTTTTTCCTTGTTTGACATACGCTTAATGCTTCTACGGGTTTACCTTTTCCATTATTAACCCTTAGCTGATGGCTCGTGGACTTAACTTTTTATTACCTCACATTACTTGTATTATACTTATTTTGTGAGAACCTCTTTTATGGCACATTATATAGAAATTAGTTACATAATATATAATAAAATAATAACGTAGTAGGTAGGTATAATATTTCATAAATCTGCCAGAGAATATGGCCAGTAAAGTATGAGGAATGATAATTTGAGAATGACCCACTTGACGCAAATGAATATTAACGGCAATTCCTCAGTGATGCTTACTACACGTTATATACAGACACACAAACACACGTAATTAACTTAGGTACCTTGTTCGTTGCTCGGTCTAACGAGAAAAGGACGGCAAAGGCCAGAAACAGATTTTATATCGAATTACCTGTACCATGATGTAAACCTAATCAATTTAGAAGCCGAAGCGTGTGTACAAAATATAAGATTTATAGCCCGAGTTATACCAAGGCTCAAATTCAACTTGTGTTCGATGGGAAAAAGGAGGAGGAAGTTCAGTCCAGAAAAAGTTTGAAGAGTCTAAGTGCTAACTTTTTACAATAATAGCATTATTATTTTACAGAGCAGTTCTCGTCAAACTTGGTAGTGTACGTAAAACAAAAGTTTCTACCAAAGACGTTTGTTTCCAGAGAGGCAGAGAAATAATTAAGTCTCATAAAATATTTTCTTCCATGCGATACGAATCGTTTCGTTAAGGATGCTAACATTACATAACATAAGTAACCTCAGTCGACTCATGGAAAATAACACGTTAATAATGAACATGAATCTCCTTACTCGTGAGACTAGTAATAATTCAGAATTTACATCCAACAAATCCCCACTGACTTACATTCACAAAAATTCACACTGTGATTATGACGCAGTAGTATTCTACTAACTCTGACATGACTGTTTTTGCTGTAATCATGACTTCCATAATAATTTTTCTCTACGTTTCAGTTTGTCTGCTATAAAGTTGTTTGAGACTAATTCGTACTGCGTCTCGAATGTTTTAAAAGCTTGCTTAATCTCTTGCATTTATGCAACCATAATTGTATAAAATTAACGATTTGTCAAATTCACATTGTCAAAATTGTTAAGTACACCTCAAGGACGCAGGTTACAGGTACTAGTGGGTATAAGGTATGTTTTTTAAAAACTAAATGTTCGATTTGCTTAATTATTTGTTGTAGTGGTGGTGAGTGAGGTGCAGAAGCACAATCCCAAGAAAATCATTGACAAGTATGGGAAAGAAGCCTTGATTGTCTTCAGTGATTACAACGGAGAGAAGATTATGGCCGAAATGAGAAAAAGATCTACCAAAGAAAGACCTGTGCAGCAAATCACTGCAATTTTGGATGCGAAAAAATTCACTTTCAAGCAACTCACTTCACCTGGAGGTAAAGCATTATAATAACTTTTCTCATGTACACCATTTTTACCACACCATGAACCATAAACTGAAAATGCACCAGGAGAGGATTTTTTTCTCAAGTGTGTGCTTGCTATGTCACTATTAAACTTTACAGTTGCGCACCTGTCTAGTACCATACAGCAGTGCAAAGTTTGTTTCATTACATACACGGAAAAATAATCTTATATATGAGTATTTTACTATCATAAAAGAATACGACTCTCCATTAGGTAGATTGTATAATAAACGTAGCTATGTAGTAGTAATAGTAATAGGTGGTCACGTTCGTGCATTATTATTACATGGGGCAGGTATACACACAACAATCGGCCATTGAAAATGTAAATTACTGCAAAAAACAGAATTTTATCAACAGCAGATGTTTTGTGTCGGATGCAAATGCAATAATGGACAATGTACCTTAGAAATGTTGAGTTTCCATTGCTTGATTGTGTCTTAGCCGCCTCGGGTGTAGTTTGTGCTAATACAGGGCAGTGCGGTATGAATCTCATCATAATATGTTTCTTTCTGCATGTTGCTACTGTACTGCACTGTACTACTGCACTGGGGATGAGATGAGACACAACAAGAGTATAGAATTGCATTAAAAGACTCGTTCTTCTTTAGTATTTCCACGTATGCTTTACCTTGTAAGAACTGAATGCGTGTACAAGTATCAAGTTTGTATACCTAAACTGAAAAGTGCATTGCACATCTGCTGATCTTAAGCTGTGTGTATGCAAAATGTAAAAGTAATGCAAGAGAGACTCTGTCACTTTGTCTTGATGTTATTTCGTGAAGGCCAAAGTGATTAGTTGTCTGGGGGCTTTTTTATTATTGCCAAAAGTATTATTCTCAGAAGAACTGCAAGGGTGTCAGTTCATTGACATTCACACACACAAGACTTTGCAATTTATTACATTACATGCGCCATCATAATCATAACTTTTTTTGAAGATACGGTGTGTTATAAATATTTCATTGAATAAATGTATACCTTATTCTTGCTTTTATTTAATCAAAATAGCTGTGGAATTGGGATTGGAGAGTGTCAGACGAGCGGAAGAATACTACCCGGACATCCTTAAGCTCCTTGTGGTTGTGAATGGTAAGAAAATATTATACCATTTGAGACAAGGAATGTTTTAAGTGATGAAAACACTTGAAGTAGTAATATGTGAAAGAGTGGAAGTGAAATTCAAATTGTATGACACTTGTGTGAATTTTTGTAGCACCAAAGGTGGCAAAACTTGCCTACAAGATTGTGAAACCATTTGTCAGAGAAAACACAATCAAAAATGTCAAGATCTACCCGAAAGTTAATGCAAAAGTCAAGAACTTCCTTCTTCAGCATATTGACGCTGACCAGTTGCCAATCAAGTACGGCGGTACTTTGAAGACCGGTGAGGATGTAAGTGAAAAATAATTTACACTTTTACAATTTCGCATTTTGATTATTTTTTCGATTACAATTCTAAATGAATGTTTTTTAAATAGGCTGACAAGCCCATTGATGACGATGAAGATATCAGCGGAAATCCAGAAGATTTGGATGAGACTGACATGGTTGAGACGAAAGTTGCTGCAGGAAAGAAACTCAAGTTGGAATATGATGTTGGACAACCCGGCACACAAATCTGGTGAGAAAGTTTTTATAGTGCAGCGTTTATCATGTAAAGAGTATGAATTGTTGTCGTGTGATTCGTTTTTGCAGCAAAAGTTTTCATAACCATTTTTTATTCACAGCTGGAGTTTCCAAACTGACGACCGTGAAATTGGTTTCACTGTGTACATCGGTGAGAAAGAGGAAACTATTGTTCCATACCAGAAATTCGAGTCTCTCAATTTGCAGACAAGCTCAATTGTCTGTGAGAAGGCCGGAAAATGTAATTTTAATAAATCCCAATTAATTTCCAACAAGTTTTGCATACATATTCTTCTTTCACAGATTCACTTGCAGATTCATAGTTTCTAATAAAATGTCTTTAATGATGTGTATTACAGATACTCTGTGCTTCAACAACAAAGAGAACCGTTTCCGGTCGTGCACTCTGAGCTACTTGGTCAACGTTTTCCCACCAGGCTCTGCTGATGATGAAGACTAGACAGATTTCTAAAGTCAACAAACCTGATCCTCCTATATATCCTAAATAATAATAATAAAATACCGAATATGATAGTAATAATTATTATACAGCTCATTTAACAGGAAGTATGCCCTGATATCAAAAAAAATCTAAATCCAAAACATGCCTAGATAAAATGTTATTTCTCGTTTAAATAATTATTATTACATGATCCATTCTATCATATTATTATTATGCAGTTTACAGTAGCTCTACCTCTATCAATATCAACTATGCTATATTACTATACATTTTTATTCATTTGTTAGTTTTATTAAGTCAAAAATCTGTCGGTTCGTGTAATTTTCAACGAGTGGAGGTTTTCATTGTTTAGTCAACAAATGGATTGTGTACTGGATATTAGTATGAAAAAGATTGCGCAATATTATGAAGCTGATATGATAAGTATATTTTGTTTTGCATCCTAATACTATCACAGATAACTTGTATGCTTATTTTGTAGCCACATACGTATAGACCTATACTTAAGAAGGCAATTCATTCTCGTAATAATATCTTTAAGTTGATTATTCACTACTCGCACAGTGTGTAATATCTTTTAGTATATTTTGATGGTGATATTTTTAGTGATTTATGATGATATGATATGACATGAATAAATAATTTTTGGGTTTTTCTGGAATGGAGCAAAACATTTTATATAATATTACCTATTACCTAGTATCATTTTATCTATTATATGCATACAACATACAAATGCACATTACTATCACACCCAACAAGTACTAAAGTTTGATCACACCATGCAAACATCTATAGTTTACTGTCATACATAGCTAAATACTTACCTACACATGCACACTCAGTACAGAGTAACGATTATTATGTAGGTATTTACTGGATGTTTACTATAGCTAAGCTACCTTATCAAATACAATGAAATATCTTATTTTTACTTTACCCCTATATGGATAAACTATGCTACATAATCAAAATTGGGTGAATACCACTTTTTAAAGATGAAACGATGTATTCGACTAGGATGATAGTATAATCAGAGTATAATGCAATGTGTGAGAAAGTGTCTCATGACTTGACTCAAAATATATATACGTTTTATACAGAAATTGCTTTAATAGCTGTTTATAAAAGTATCATGCATCACATTTACAAGGCTTCTATATTTTAAGTTTTTTTAAAAATTTGAAATTACAGTATTGTAGAGCAACATTTTCTTCATAAATCCACGTATAGTTTTTTCCTTAATAAGTTTCCGGCTAAGAGATATTTGATTTATTAGGCGAAATGATCATCTATCCTCCAAGCCAGCCTTAATAAAATGTCAATAAATATTAAAAGCTTTTTGTTGATTGTCTAATCAAATCTAACGATTTGTTGTCGTTCGTCCATTCGTTTGTCTATAATATCCATCAAATCTGGTGTATTATTCGTCTGTTTTTGAGATGCTATGCTGGAGCTTTTTCAACTTGACCATAAGGCATACCGTTCTGGGGTGAAGATGCCATAGGCATTTGGCCTTGACCATAAGTCATACCGTACTGGGGTGAAGATGTCATAGGCATTTGGCCTTGACCATAAGGCATACCGTTCTGGGGTGAAGATGCCATTGGCTTTTGGCCTTGACCATATTGATATCCTGGAGGAGCTCCAGCTATTCCACCTTGTGGTGGTGCCCCATACACCATTCCCGGTTGATTTGGTCTATTCTTCCGATTACAGCATATACACAGTACTACACAACCAGCAATTACCCCGATCACTAAAAGGACAATTATCACGACCCAAAACGATTCGATGCCGGCTTTTGTGTTTTCTGCTTCTTTTTCTATTTGTTTCTGCTGACTGGTTATTGAATTATGAGCATCAACAAATTCTTGAGGAGGTCTATTAATAGAAGGATTTCCTTGAAAGCTAGGGCGATTAAAAGAAGGATTAAAAGAAGGATTTCCTTGAAAGCTAGGGCGATTAAAAGAAGGATTAAAAGAAGGATTTCCTTGAAAGCTAGGGCTAGGAAGTTGTGGTGCCCATCTTTCAACACCCTTCCCGTCTTTTGCTGAAAGCATAATAAATAGTAAACATAGTGAAATAAAATGTCACCTATATTATTGTATTATTCTGTGTGTATAGCTAAGAGGATTTAGAGTAAATGCTACACTTACACGAATATTTTGCATTTGGGGGTGCAGGTGTAGCATCTTGAGATTCAGCTGAAACTTGAGAAACGCTAATAAGACCGAATATTAATATTATGACCATCAAAAATTCTTCAGAACTTGGTATCAAGAAACATTTTCCCTCCAATATCTTCATCTTTTAAAAATATTTGGATTATAGACTTGTATTTATAATGTTTTTAAATATACAATTCAATTGATTTAATCACTAAAGTTAATTTCAATTAGCTTTAAAAGTTCTAATAATTCGGCATTTGGTAATGTCTTAAGAGTACACTTTATCTCCCTCTATTTTGCCTCTGCTCGCTTTTCTAGCTCTTTTCACTATTTTGGAGCAAATCAAAAATACGAGTAGAATGAGATAAAGTAGAAGTGGGTGAAATTAAAATTGGGAAAATAAAAATCGGGGAAATTCGCATCACATCGCATTTCCTAGGTTATAAGAAATGAGCATCAATTTTTTATTTTTGAACTTAAATTTCACCCACTTTCGGTTCAAAATTCACCACGCGAATTAAAAGACTTTTCCCAATTTATCTCTAGTATTTTCTAAAAATACAACCATCTTGATAGAGTTGTCCCAGAATTTATGAAAATTCAAAGCCTGTTTTGACTTAAAATGGGGTTTTTACCCATAAGGGGAAATGACAGGTATTTGATATATATAATGTTAATACTTAATAGCATAAACTAAAAACTGCAATAGCCGCTGATTTTGAAATGTCCCTATTTTCGAAAATAATCGCATTTTTATAAATTCGTAAGCCACGTCGTGTACGTCATTAGAACTTTTATGCTCAGGCAGGGGCATCGGCGTTAAACTCTAATACACCTACGGTTGGTCTGGTGA
>JAQFYB010004602.1:0-15888 GCA_034694085.1 Pogonognathellus longicornis
CGAGATATAGAGCAATGAACAAAAATTGGCGTCTAACACAGGCATTTTAGGCTTCCCAGCTTTGGAGCTCCCTCCAACCCGTAATAAAGCAAGGGCTATTTTTGCTAACTTGTATTTATGGTCATCTCATCACTCACCATTGTCACCATTCAGTCAGGTAATATTCTAAGAATAAAGGAGTGATTTTGACATTTTGACTGAAAAGACATGAGACTGTTCTGAAGTTCTCAGCATATTATATTCACATCACAGTACTTGAAATGAGACAATATAATATAATGTATACTGTATAGCTGATAGCGGTGAAATTGAATACAGCTGCTAGCTGGAAAAGCAAAGCAAGTAATGAACAATTGACAGGTGACAGGTAAGGAAAATAATATTTAATTTAAATTGGCTAGTTCACAACTTTAACTTAGGTCATAGATTGTACTAGGTAAAAATAAAGGTCAAAGGTATACCTTGCTAGTTTTATTTGAATTTAAATTGCAATTAAAAAAATATATTTTTATGGAACTGTTACAGTAAAGCTATAAGCATGGAGATTTGTGAGTCCTGCATTCTATGCTGTAAACCTCTGAACAACAGCGAAAGGCGAAGAGGGGCAGATGAACATTACAAAAATTTGATAAAATGTTGTCAAAAACACCTCCGAGAAGATTGTACAATTGGACTAACTAGATGGACATTTTGCGAAGGAAATCCGTTACCCTTTTGCATTGTTTGTTTTACTTCTTCTGAAAAACTTTACCAGGCAGAAAAAGATTTGGAGGAGATGCAAAATTATTTGGAGGAGTGCGTCTACACATTTTCCAATGAAATTAAAAGTTCCAAAAATTTATATTCATCCAAAATTCAACTGGCTAGCAAAGGAGTTGACAATATACAGGATAGAAATCACAATTTAAATTCGTCTAATATTAACATGAAAGACGAAATAATTTTACCTTCGGATGCGTGCGATGAAAATTCCAATGATTACTTTAATGATGATGATTCCCATTCGGAAGATACTGAGGAAAATCCCATAAACCCAACCCCAACTAAAATAAATACACAAAGAATAATGGAAAACATGTCACCTACAGTCTCGAAAGTTTTATCTGCCGATTTTGTCAAATCGAATTCTGTGTCAAACTCTAATATGAACACCAGAATTTCCAACCAATCGCAGGAGCACAAGGTAGGGGATAAAAGTAAGTGAAAACAATCCCTGATCAGAAATTCTGTGTACTTTTCTGATAAATAGGGGAATATATTTTATAGATATGACTATTTACGGGAGAAAAATACTCTACTTCTGACAAGTAGAATACCAACAAGCATGGCATTATATTATTTCAATTTAATCATAAATACGTCATTCGTAGATACCCATAATAATTTAGACGTTTTATGTGTATTTGTAGGAGGTTTGATGCATTTGACCGGAAATGTATTTGTACCAAGTTTATCGTCCCAGAATGCGAAGAATAGGCAAGAAATATTGACTACTGGAATTGGAGAAACGTCTAATCCAGCTATGACTATACAACGTACTCAAGGGTTAGATTTAATACCTTTGGCCGATCAACAATGCAACCCAGCGACTGAAAAAAGAAGGTAAAATACTTTATCATTTCCTAAAATGATAAAGTTGTCACAGAAATGAATTTTTTTCCCGGGAGCCTGGCCTGCATGGTTTACCCACTTATAGGCGTACATACCTACATGTAATTGTCTTCCCTATAGCCTGGGGCGCCAGGGGTTTAAACCCGCAATCCTCACAAAAATCGAAGCCCAGCCGTTGATAAATGTCGCATTTGAAATCTGTTATTTTTTAGATTTCTAAAATGAGTATTACTATTACCATTTTAAGTCATTTCAAGCTTTGTCCCGAATCCAAAATTCCAAATATTTATCAATAAACTCATCCCTGGTTTCCAGAACTTTTACACGACTCTTTATGGGGTTTGACTGAATTTCCAGAACTTAAGTAATCCGAAATTCCAACTTTTGAGTGCCAGATCTTTCGATAGTTCCAGGTGAGAGGGGGTGGGGAAGAGGATTCCGGGGATTGGGAGAGGATAACTCCCAACACCTAGGATTAATTTCAGGACTCCCTGAATTTTACTTTATTCTGTAATAAATTAAAAAACTACGTTTGAATGTTTGATGTTAGAAAATTGGACGAAGACGAAATTGATGATTTCCCCTATCTCGACCTCATGATTGGAGACGGTGAACACCGCATGGATTCTAATCAAAATCAAAAATTGACAACTACTAATGAGATAGCTCCATCAACAACAGGTAATAATATAAAACATGCCGAAGTACCGGTAAATTAAATGATGATATCTTTAAATGTTCAGTTTGCAACTTGAATATTTTCTTAAATATTTTCAACGTCAACAGAAATGAATGAACACATTGGAGGAACGAGCAATATTCTTAATCCTCTAACAGCAAAGCCAGCTGAGAGCACTCCCCAATGCTCACAAACATTCCAAACAATGAAACGCAAAAAAATGTACAGCATGTACTCAAAAAACTATTGCAAATACTGCGACATGGATTGTTTGAGCCTTGATGCCTACCGAATTCATATGAAGAAACATAATATTCGCAAATCTTTGCATCATTGTAGTATCTGCGAACTCAAATGGACATCCATGGCAGCTCTTTTTAAACACATGTCTGAAGTTCACCAGAACATAAACCCTTACAGATGTAGCGAGTGTGACAGACTATACTACACCAAAGAGGCGTTTAACGCTCACAAATACATTCACGAACAAGGCTACGACCCAGTTGACGATTCTAACCTTTTCATCGAATGGACTTTTCAAAGCATTGAAGAAATTAACGAAAGAACGATCAAACCTCAAGTTCCACTTGTGAAAATGCTGGTTGGGTATAAATGTGATGTCTGTGACATGTATTTTGAATTTTCAAGAAATCTTGATGCGCACTTTGATGAGTCTGGTCATTTAAACGAAAAAACTGCAGAGTGTAAGTATTGTCAAAGACTCTTCTACAGATCCCGTGATGTGACTCATCATCTTAAAGAGTGTGTTGTCAGAACTGGTCTACTCAACCCCAATAAGGCAGCTGACTGCGCAAATGACGTGGATGAAACTGATGTTAATAAAAAACCTAGAATCAAAACTTGGGGAATGAAAAGAAAATATTATCCATTTCAATGTTGCGTTTGCCAAGAAACATTTAAATTAGCGCTACAGCTGGAGAATCATAGTCAGGAGTCTGGGCATGTCAACGAAAGAACATTTGTTTGCAAATTGTGCCCAAAAAAATATTTCAGAAAAAAAGACTTGAAGGACCACAAAGGGAATATTCACAAATACACTCAATTTACATGCGAGGTATGCGGAAATATATATTTTAACATGCAAAGTTTTGCCACACACATGAGAAGGCATAAAAATGACAAATTAAAATTACAAAATACAATTCGATGCAGTATATGCAGTAAAACGTGGGCGACAATTAAGCAGTTACATGACCATATCAATAATGATCATAAAGAAGCAAAACCATTGAAATGCGCTAAATGTGAGAGACAATATTATTCACAAGAAAAATTTGATCAACACAACAAATTACACATTCATGCCATTTCGAAGAACCTCCCGTTTGAAGAGCCTGATCTAGAAAAGCAATGGACGTTGCAGAATATTGATGAATATAAAAAAGAGACACTGCCTACTTCGAATAAATCTTGGCAAAATGGATTTATTTGTGTTCATTGTGGCCAAATGTTTGCATTAGGAAAGTTATTAGAGGCACACTCAAATAAGTCGGGACATAAGAATGAAAAAACAGCTTCTTGTTCTACATGTGGCAAACTATTTTTTAGGCTTCGGGATATCGTATCTCATAAATTTAACTGCGGCAAAAGTACAGAGAAAAAGACCATTTCTAAGGACATACCAAAAAGTACTAAATGAATATTTTAGTAGAATGTAAATATTGATGGAACGTTGATGTGTATTTGATACTATGAAAAATTGTGTTTCTATTAATATGGTTTGATAATATTTGATAATAAGTAAAGTATAATGACGAGATATTATTCGTAATATTTTATCTGTACCTTCTTAATTCCATCACCTTTGCTCAATTTAGATTTTTAAAAAATGTTTTTATTTTTTACACATGAAATACTTCAGAAAACTCAAATTGTATACATAAATATAAAAAATGTATATATAATATAATCAAAAATCGAGATATTTAAATACAATTTTAACTTTCAGTTTTTTGGGAAAAAATAAACTGTAGAAATGTGACCAATTTTTTCTACTTTAATCGTAATGAGTTGTATTTCTACAGTTTAAATTTTTCTGAAAAACTCAAATTACATTATGAAAGACCAAATATTTAGCTTCAATAATATCTCACCGTAATTTCGATTTTATTCTACATTCAACAGAAATAATTTAAGTAAAACAGTTATGTCTATGTCCATTTGTCCATATAATAATAAATAATCAAGAAACCAAACGAAGGCGGTTTATCCTTGCGCCTACAAGGAAAATTTAAACTGCTATTTCCGACCTTATTTTTATTATTCTTCCGTTCGTGACAATAACACAAAATAGCTATTTTTTATCCTTTGTCCTTTCGTGAAAATACCACAAAACAAAATAATTAAAATTATTTGAACAAATCAATAATTAGACCAAAAAATCAATCGGTAATGGAGGGAGAAACCCATTGCACTTTGTGCTACAAACCGCTTCACATAGATGATTCCAGAACTGGGGCTGATGAATATTACCAAAAGTTAATAAAATGTTGTCAAAAGTTTCTGTCCGACGACCACGTAAATCATTTAACCCAGTGGTCAAGTGAGGGGGGATTTCCTATACCATTGTGCATTGTTTGCTACACTTCCTCTGAAAAACTTTATCGTATGAATATACAACTGGAGACCTTCTACAAAAATTTAGAGGACTGCATTAGCACGTTTTCAAAAGAAATTTCGTCTTCTCGTTTATGGTATTCAGGTCAAATCAAAACCCCTTTAAAATTAAGTGCTACTTTAAATACAAACAAAAAATGTATTAGCAAAGAAAAACAAGTTGAAGTGAAGCATGAAGAGATCAATTTGTCTGACGACGATTATGAAGTACCAAATGTTTGCTTTCAAGATTTTGATTCGGATTCAGAAGAATCTGCACTTACAGCAAATGTCAAGCAAACAGAAAAATATAATTTACTGCAAAATAAATCCGCAAATAAACAAAATACATTAGAAACTGGTTGGGCAGTAAAAACAGCTGCTACTCCAAGAAAACGAACTACCAGATCAAAATTCATTGGCAGTGATATTTTGAATACTGGTTTAGAACTTTGTGTCGTATTGGAAAGTAAGGTTTATAAAATTTTCGGTTTTTCTTGTAAGACCAAATAAAAATCCTGTAAAACCAATCAGTCCCCCCCCCCAGTAGTAACAAAATAACCCAACGCATCCCATTCTTCCTATATATACATAAATTACAAATAATATATCTTACATACCCGGTTTATATTTTTGTGCTCGTGTAATCTAATTGATACATATTGATATTTTCTTGTAGGGCTTTCTTTCAATTCCAAAGGAGAAGTAATCATTCCTAACAAAACAGCCAAAATATCCCGTCCTCAAAGGAAACGACGAAAAGCAGCGATTCGGGCAATCAACTCTCTCAGTCACCAGAAATTAGACGTGGATAAAGACTCGGATGATGATTACTTGCAACGACATGTGAAACCAAAGTATAAACCAAGCAATTATTTCTTAACATTTTAATTAGCAGAATTGCAAAATAAAAATTACTATTTCCTCTCCTTTTCTATAATGCTGTTTCTCTATAAATATTTAGAAGGGCGAGGAAAAACATGGATTTCATATTGGACAAGGTGGAAAAAGATGAATCAGACTCATCTGGTCTCGAAGATTCCGCTGTAGTCAAAAAGCCTACAAAGCGAAGAATGCCAAAAAGTGAAAAAGATTACAAATGTTCAGAATGTAGTACAATTTTTGTTACATCTAGAGAATTAGAGGCTCACAGTACGCAATCTGGTCATGTAAACACAAAGTCAGTGTTTTGTACAAAATGTCCTAAAGCATTTTATCGACAGAAAGACTGCAATGAACATACAAGATATCATCGTTTCACGGGCAAATCGTGTGACAAGTGCGAAATCTCCTTTGAATCGTACAGTTCCTACAAAGCTCATCAGAAGAAGCACCGGATGGGAACTTTGTGTCTGATCAATCAATGTAGTATATGTAAAGTAAAATGGGCATCCATGACTGCCTTGTTCAACCATATGGCCACAGAACATAGCGATGTAAAGCCTAGCAAATGCGATCAATGTAGCAAACTCTTCTATACTAGAGAAACATTTATCAAACACAATTACATCCATATAGGTAAAAAGAGTGATATTGCTGGTGAAAAATGTGAAGAGGCGATCGAATGGACGTATGAAAGTATCGAAGAAATAAACAGAAGAGTTAAACCTTCACTTCCACTTGTGAAAATGGAAGTGGCTTTCAAGTGCGATGTGTGTGAGTTGTATTTCGACTATAAATCAGAACTTTTAGTCCATAACAAAGAAAGTGGACATGAGAACAAGAAAAAAGCAAAGTGCACATTTTGCTTTAAAAAATATTTTAGGAACCGCGACGTGTATGATCATAAAAGATATTGTGATGTAAGATATGGCCGAGCAGAAGCCCCTGAGAACATATCTGGAAAATCATCTGAGTCAGAAGATGAATCCCCTAAACGAAACAGCGGGCCTAGAAAGTTTGCTCAGTCTTTTAAATGTTGCGTTTGCGATTCTACATTTAAATGGGCAAAAGATTTGGACCAACACAGCTTTGAATCTGGTCATGTTAATGATAAAACCTTTTCTTGTTCAAATTGTTCAAAAAGATACTACCGGTCGGTGGATTTAAAAGATCATCTAAGATTACATCGTGGCAGGGAGATAAAGACTTCCGTTGGAAGGAGTAATAAGCCCTTAACTCCAAAATTTCCTGCATTTAAATGTTCTGTTTGTCTCACTAAATTTAATTTGGCGAAAAATTGGAATGCTCACTGTAAAGAGACAGGCCATGTCACCAAAAAAACAATTCCATGTCCAGACTGTGAAAAAATGTTTTACCGAAGAGTTGACATGACTTCCCATAGACAGACACATCGTTCTGGACCCATAGTGTGTGAATTGTGCGGAAAAAAGTTCAGTTCTGAGTCTGCCTACACTCAACACATGAAGAAACACAACAAAACTGAAAAACAAAAATATACCATTCGATGCAGTCTGTGCGAATATACTTGGGCAACAACAAAACATTTGCATGACCACATGGATATGACACACTCTAACGTTACTCCGTTGAAATGCGACCAATGCGAGCGACAATATTACACTCAAGAAAAGTTTGCCCAACATAAAAAAATCCATTCCGATTGTGTCTCCAAAAATATTCATTTTAAAGATCCACGGGATGAAGAGATAGAGTGGACATGGCAGAATGTTGAAAAATACCAAGACGAACTCCCTTTGACTCTGGACTCAGTTCAGAAATCTAGAAAGGGATTTACTTGTGTTGTGTGTGGTCAGTGCTTTGAATTAGCGAAGCTTCTTAATGACCACTCGGAAAATTGTGGACACGTTAATGAAAAGACCCTGTGTTGTCATAAGTGTGATAGACGCTTTTATCGAAATCGGGACTTAGAACTTCATCATGTCAAATGTGCAAAAAAGTAAAACATCCTATATACATTGTAAAGTCATAATATTTAAAAAAAATCAATTTGCACAAAAATGCTTAAAATAATAAGATTTAAACCAAATAATTGGCACAAATGTTATCCAATAAGTATTATTGAGCTTACAATTAGTAAGTTTTATTTAAACTATTTAGAGCATTTTTATATTGTCGTTTATTGCTTTTTAATTTTTATATCTAAAATGGTATAGATTGTTATTTAATGATTTAACGGTTTTGATGTTTTGTCATTTAAAAAAAATCAGTAACTTGTTTGAGTATGATATGATACAAATAACAAAATAGATGGTTCAACAATAAAACTATTTATTGTTTATATGTACTTGCAAGTAGGAGGGAAATTCAAACGAAAGTTGACTTCTACAATAAAAGGAAAAGCAAAACAGACTATCAACTATCTGGCAATAATAACTCTGATTTATTAAAATTGCTGTATAATTTTATCATTAAACACTTTAAAATCGTTACTTTTTTAGTGTAACTTAATATTTGAATACAAGAGAAAATTGTTGTTAACAAAAAGAATACTGAAATCTATGGGGACCGAAATTCACTATTGCATTTTGTGCTTCAAGCCCCTTCAAATCGCCGATGCACGCACAGGAGCCGATGAACATTACAAAAAGTTGATAAAATGTTGTGAAAAGTTTCTTCCCGAGGAGCACACAAATGAATTGTCAAAATTTTGCATAGGGTCTCCTTTTCCGTTTTGCATTGTTTGTTATTCGTCGTCACAAAAACTTTATCGCATGAACAGTCAACTGGAAAATATCTACAAAAATTTAGAAGAGTGTATTAATACATTTTCTACGGAAATATCATGTTGTAGGCTTTTGTATATTTCAGAAACTCAAAAAATACGGGAATCGAATGTGTCTCATTTGAACGCCTTTCCTGCATTACCAACATTGAAATCGCATCCGGCTGTAGAAGTAGAAGTAAAAGATGAAAAACAAGATGTTCTTGAGGTGGATATTGAAGATTGCAATGGATGTTTTCTAGATTTCGAATCGGATCATCCAGATGAAACACCAGAGTACGAGGAAAAGTCCAACAAGATTGCTGTATTTGACTTAAAACCAATTACAACGTCCCATTGTAAGCAGATCTTCCCTGGCGATGTTTTTCCAAAACAACTTCGTGTAACATTGAAAAGTAAGTTACGCCAATACACTTTTATGTTGAACAGACATCTGCAATGCAAACCACATTTGAGTTGTAGTAGTTATAATTATGATTTTTTTAAAGATTATGTAATGCATTATGCATCGACTCAAAAAAGCTACGAACACTTCGCAGTAATCATACTATCAACTATGTGGAATTCAAGCAATTATCAATGTGGAATTTCAATCAATAATCAATGTGGAATTTCAATCAATAATCAATGTGAAATTTCAACCCATTATCATTATTTGTTTTAATTCATGTATAATAATTTCAGGACTTCGTTTCAACTCCAAAGGGATCATAATAGAATCCAGATCAAAATATGCCTCAAAAACGAAAAAACGAACAGCTGCCATTCGTGCCATCAAATGCATTCGAAGCCAAAAACTGAACGAAGAATTTATCCTTGGCGATTTTAAAAGGAGAAGGTATATTAGATTTTACATTATAAACGCTTATTTAAATTATTTATTTACGCTAGTGAAGTAGGCGAGTAGTCTCTCGTACATTGTAAAACATTTTAATTTTAAGTAATGTTTTGTTTTATTGTACCTACTACCTTCGGTATATTTTATGACTACTAAATTACTTAGTGCTGAAGGTACTTTACAACTGTGTAAATTGGTGGCTATATTTTTCCCCGTATAGAAAAACTACAACATCTGGACTGGACGACTACTGGACAGACAATAATGTGTCAGAAGCAGAATTTGATATTTTGGGAGAGCCAGATTCGACGGACGAAGAAAATGGCAATCAAACAAAATCTGGTAGCAAAAGAGAAAGCTCAAAATACAATTGCTGTGTATGTAACGAAGAATTTTTTAACGCCACACAATTAGATAGTCACAGTGTAGCCGAAAATCACCTAAATACAAAGAACGTGGCTTGCACTCGCTGTTCTAAAACATTTTACAAAATAAAAGATTGCAAACAACATTTCCGGTATCACAGTTTGCCAACACAAGCCTGTCCTGTCTGTGGTATGGTATTTAGTGCTTACGGCTCCTACAGATATCATATTATGTCAAAACATCGGAATGGGAATGTGAATCAATGTAGCATTTGCAAAATAAAATGGGGGTCGATGGCTGCTTTGTTTGGTCATGTGACAACTGTGCACTGTGATGTCAAACCGATTGAATGTGAAAAATGTGAAAAAGTTTATTACACCGAAGAAACTTTTAACGACCACAAGCCAGTGTGTGAATGGAAAGAGGGGGATCCTGCTATTGAAGATTCAGACCGTTTTATTATCACTCAATGGACATACAGAAGTTTAGAAGATATAAATGTGAGATTGGGGCCTTCTGCTCCGCTTGTAAGAATGGAAGGTGGATTCAAATGTGCTGAATGCGAAATGTATTTTGAAATTTCAAAGGATCTGGAGACTCATAGTGTAGAGTTTGGGCACGTGACAGAGAAAAAAGCGGTTTGTCGATACTGCAAAAGACATTTCTACAGACTTCGTGATGTGTACGACCACAAAAGACGTTGCCGAGCATTTATTGGTTATCCTAACAATAAACCAATCGAAAGCGGAGAAGAATGTTGGAAAATGGTTTCATCGTCTGATATTCCACCACCCCAAGATGTATCTCAAGATGACAATAATGAAATATCGAAGTTGACGCCGGCAATGAGACGAGCAAAATTATATTTCACATGTTCTGTTTGTCACGTTATATTCACATTAGCAAAACAGCTGGACGATCACAACGAAGTGACGGGACATGTTAACGAAAGAAAATATTGCTGCCCCAAGTGTCCTAAAAAATATTACAGAGGAAAGGATTTGAAAGATCACAGAAGAAAACACCGACGGGAACTGGAAAAAATGCTAAAGCAAAAGCAAAATAAAAGTGTCGTTGATGCGGTTGAGGAAAATGACGTTGAGGATTCTAATCTTAGTACTCAATTTTCCGATAATTCTCAAAATATTAAAACTCCAATTGAATGCTCCGTTTGTAAATGCAAGTTTAGATTAGCAATGCATTTGGAAGCTCACAGTACGTTAAGTGGTCATGTCAATGAAAGAAGTATTAAGTGTACATTTCCAGAATGTTCGAGAATGTTTTACCGATTAGGAGATATGAAGATCCACGCAAGTGAACACAGTTTCCAACCTACTGCGTGTACAATATGTGGTCAAACGTTCATCAAACTTACAAATTACAAAAAACACTTAGGTAAACACCAAAATGAAAAACTTCAAAATACCATTCGTTGTGGACTATGCAAAATAATTTGGTTGACTACCAAACATTTGAAGGATCACATGAGCAGTGAACATTTTAATGTAGCTCCATTGAATTGTGACGAATGTGAGCGAGAGTATTACACCCAGGAAAAGTTCGATCAACACATGCAATTGCATTTAGATTGTGTTTCCAAAAATATTCCTTTCGCAGAACCGGATGAAGAAAGAGAGTGGACATGGCAGAATAGTGACAAATATAAATGTGATTTACTTCCACCGTCAATGGAGAAAAGGAGGAAAAAAGGATTCGCTTGCCTTGTGTGTGGTCAGTATTTCGAATTGGCAAAGTTACTGGACCTGCACTCAGAAAATGTTGGGCATGTAAATGAGAAAAGCGTAACTTGCACAACGTGTGCTAGAACTTTTTATAGAATTCGTGACCTGGAGTCACACAGAAGACAAAGTACAAGATGTGATGGACTTTTACTTAGCCTTTCTGTACAACCGGAACAGTCTTCAATACCTACTTGAACAATTTTTTAAATGTTGATTCTTAATTATAATGGATCTTAAGAGCTTGCTGATAATTATGACTTTTAATTAAGTGTTTTCAAAACCTACTTGAACAATTTTATTGTTGAATTTTTATATCTAGTTATTTATATTAATAATTTAGTTTCTAATAATCGATTTTAAGAGGTTGCTAAATTAATACTTTTAATTAGGAATTACTTGTTCTGTGAAATTGAAATGTCAAGTTGAAATGAAAGAAAGCAAATATACTCTGGAAATTGTTAATTGTTTAAAAGTAGGTATTTGAAGATGGATTTTTAAACTTTGCATGAAATGAATTATTATTTAGGAATTAGACAATTGGAGTTATAACAAAACTTACAATAATGAATTTAACAAAACTATGTTTAGATATTCTTATATAATTTTCTTAGGGTTGAACAAAGCTCAAATGAAGCGAAACAGGCGAAACATTAGGCTAAACACAATTTTTGCAAATAAAAATAGTTTCCTAAAATTATTTTGCTTGCGGGAGTGAGCCCCGCTGTAAGCATGCCAAGCAGAAATGTCATTGCTTTTCGGATAATTGTAATTGCATTAAAGTAAATACATAGTAGGTCTAGGTATTTTGTTGTTTGTTGCAAGTAGGTACTGAATTTTTGTAGAACTACATTTAATGCCCCTATTAGACGAAGCAATAGTTATGTCAAAAAAAACTTTTTATTGCATTTATTTTCTACAGTATGCCCCAACTGTACGTAATTTTCCCGTTTTGAAAGGTTTGGCAAAAATACAATTATTGGGTTGTTTAATAATTTATTTATTCTTGACAGGTAGGTTAGGTTAGACAATTAGTGTGATTTGCTATGAAAGTGCAAAAATGATAACCAATACCCCCGGAATGAGCATACAAAGGAGTCCTACATAAACGACAATTACATTTTCTTTTTTTAAATAGAAGTATTTCCATTAATTAATTTTTTTTTGCAGTTTTTAGTAAATGCTAGTAGGTGTCCAAAAATAAAAATATCAACCCAAGGTACCATAAAGATAGTATTTTTCTCTAATGAGGTAGTGTCATGTAGTCAACTACCAAATAATGGTAAAAGAATATGGTTTATGGTAAAAGAATCTATTTTTGAGATAGCAAACGCCTTCCGGGGGTGCACGTGCACCCCAGAATGCGTTTACTATCTCAAAAAATAGCTTACTTTACCATAACCGTTCAAAAATTTGGAAAAAAGGTTGTACGTAATTAGTGAACGTATTCTCAACACCCCCTCCCCTCTGGATACGCCACTGAATGAATGATTATAATTTTTCACTTAATTTTTATTTATTTCTATAGTTCAAATATGTAACGGTTTAGGAAGAGTAGAGTGGTCTCTGTTTCTGTTGTAAACCGGCAATATCTATGTTCGATTCTCCGTTATTTTTTGTTTATTCGTAAAAAATTTATCTTGAGTATGGCAAAATTAAAAATTATTCAATGTCTCATCTAAGGTATTAAGCTTTTGCATTTAAAAAATATAACTGTAAAATATAACACATAACCATGCCCGTATTCAGGGGGTAGGCAAACGGTGAATTGCCTCCCCCTCCCCCCGAAATCCCAAAAAAAGAGGTTATTTTGACCTGCAAGGGCAAAATAATGTCTTTTTTCTGTAGTTTGACCTCCCTGAAATCGATTTCTGCATACGGCCGTGCACATAATTATAAAATAATTGCTTTTGAGGGAAAATGTTTGCTTAAATCAAACCTAAAAATGTCAAAACAAATAATATGTATATAGGCAGGTAAAAAATAATCATTAAAAAATTTGGCACATTTTTAGTCTGTTTTGACATCAGAGGAACGCTCTCACCAATTAAGCTACTGGGGCTTTCTATAAGAACTGTGGGTGAATCATATTTTTTGGCATATATACAGAGTTCGTTGGTTCTTCAACATTTTGATATAGCCGCAACTTCTGGGAAGTTGACGGCTGCTCTTAACTGTAGACTGTAGACACACCTATCATTTCTAGCATGAATCGAAACGAATCCTGGGTGTTCTTACAGTTAAGAGACTTAAGGGAATTTAACACTGTCCATTTTAATAATCGTAATCTGTCGACTTTAGAAGCCTATGTGTTTTTACCTATAAGGTATCTCAAATATAAGCCCCAGGTGAGATTCGAACTCACATCGTCCCTGCACTGATTCCAGACTGTAGCCATCACTCCAATATGCCTACTTAATTTTCCGTGTTCAAAATCCCTTAATTCAAACTTATGCTTTTTCAAACATAAAGGCAGGGATGCATACATTTCCCTCTATGATGTAGAAAAGTAGATAGAATTTTGAAATCATAGATGATGAAATGCGGTAATAATATTTCTTTGTCTTTATGAAATTTATTTCATAGTATATTCTGTGTATATTATGTCTTGTGTATGAATAAGCTACGCTGTGATGATTACCTGGTTTCCTGTGATCCCGGTTTCGAAAATTCTAAAAGGAATTTCAGTTGCATATATACACTTGTAAAATTATGAAATCTGAATTCAGTCATGTGCAAAATCATTTTCTGTGTTACTCTTACCGAATTTCTAAAAATAGCATTGTTTTTGCTCGTGCGAAGATCCCTCATTAATGATTTCTCCTTCACGCATTAGAAAACAAAGTATGTAGGGTAAGGCTCATTTTTGTTTGGGTTAGTTGACTGATTTTGCTTTTATTAACTTACATACATACAAATTTAAATGTATTTAATAGAGACAAGTATGTCTACAAAAGTATTTTAAGTCCTTCAAAAGAGTGTTTTTATTGATTTTTTGTAGAGAATTTATGCACTTTATTTCAGTTCGGATAATCGATCATTAACTACCGAACTGTTCTATGTTCTAAGGTTCTATGTACTTGTTAAGCATACTGTCATAATATGATTAGAAATGGTATTGCGGCAATACATTTTCAGTTTTCCTACTTCATACTCATACATAAATAGTAGCTCCTTATTTGGCCCCTTTCAATGTTACTTATGAATGAAAAAAGAAGGGTTAATATTTCAATGTGCATTAGCATTAAAAATAACCTCCGCACCTTTATTGTTCATGTACTATGCCCGCCTAGGCTAGGCATAGTCATGCATTTCACCAATATACAAAATTACTCTTTTGTGCCAGGTAAATTCTTTTTGAACCTATGTGCTTGATTTTTCACGTAAATACTAAACGTTGTTTGAACAACGTGAGTGAAAGCTATGTTAGTGCCAGTTAGTGGTAGACAAGAGCGTACACAAGATTTTTCTTAGAGTAGGGCTAATTGTAAAAGATATCATAATGCAAAAGTTAGTAGTATTCATATCATGAATGACTCTAGTTACTCATCAATACAAAAAAAGGATTGAAATTTATTGTTATCCTCTCGTAGCATAATATATTAGTATTGTGATTAATTTCAAAATGAAATATTTAACGCTACTATATAAAATCTACAAGTAAAAATTGCTAAAAAGTAAATATCAGTCAGCAACTGCATGCAAGCAAATGAATTTGAACAATACGTAAACAACAACATAATAATGACAAAGAATTTTCCCCATGTAATATGAATTTTGTCAATATGAATGGTTGGTATGGTACAATCATACTATCAAAGTAGTTTTGACTTATTCTGCTCATGCAGGATTTTGTTATCAATTTTTAGATAAGACAAAAAGGATGCATGCCATGAATATGATAAAGGGGCAAAAATATGGAATTCCCTTTTATTCCAAAGTGTAAGATTTGTTGCATGGTTGTTGGTGTTACTAATTTACAATTGTATACCACGGTCCACGGCTAATAGAAAGTAAAATGCTTCGTAAAACCCAAATTGGGAAACCCCTTTATTTTAAAAATTACCCATTATTATATTGAATATTATATGTACAAAGCATATAGGTACTATAATACAAATTTCAAATGATAGTATAGTACAAGGCCCTATTGTTCTATTATTATTGTGCCTTTTTAGTACCTATAGTACCTACACGATGCAACACCTAAGAATAAGGGTTGAACTTATTCGTATAAAAAGGGTGAGTAGAATTGAACAAATTATCAGTCGACATTGAGTCTTCTTTACTAAAGAAATCTACAACACCCAAAATCAAACAATTTTCTTAAACATTTCTCTAAAAATGAACTGCAAACTTTTCGTTTTTGTGGCTGTTGTTGCCATCGTCGTTG
>JAQFYB010004603.1:0-15882 GCA_034694085.1 Pogonognathellus longicornis
TCGTTGTCGGGTGGCAGGCCACTTCCGCCATTTGTGGGTGGTTACCTAGCTTGCGGTTCGGGTTACTTAGTTGCGGGCTATTTGGCTGATGAGACTGTGGGGGTGCTCAAAAAGGTTGCTCAGTCTTGATTGAGGTTTGAACACCTGGATGAGAAGACCTTAAACAACTTCGACTCAATCGTTCGCCCATTATTTTATATTTACGATTCATTCTATTCTACACGTCAATAAATATTCGCGTTTTTGTTCAAAAAATTGAAATGTAAACGTGAGACTGTATCCATTTTCGCTAATGTAATATTATGTGATTTTTACGCTGTGAGACGCTGAACTTTGAGCACAGACAGACGGAAAGGCTAGTCATGTTCTATAAATTACCTTTCACTGCTTGAAAAATAGAACCCTCCATTATTTTATCTAATGACTTAATTACATCTAGCAAAATAAATCAGATGGTTGGCGTCATTTATGATGAAGACAAGTTAATTATCCCACACATTTCAAACCTACAGCTATATCATAATCAAAGGGCGGATATTTGTTGATTTCGGATTCAGTTGTTTCTTTCTTTACTTATCTGATGTCTCGTATCTGCTTCTTTCATGTCATTTGAAGCATTTTAATAGCAAAATATATTTAAATACATATAAAAATATATTCGAGAATTTTGGTAATTATTATCAATATTTAGGGGCTTTTAGTCCATTGTTGCAAATATTTTGACTCAATACCGTATACCGAGGGAGGATAAATAGGCATTGGTCCCTCTGAAGTCCGGAAAAAGTTGTCAAAAATCATGAAATATTTAGTACTACACTCAAATTTTGGTGCCACTTTCGCATATATCCACACAAATTTGGTTGCCTTTGCTTTATGGGCGGTTTTTGACACAATCTATATAGCATCAAATATTAAAAAGTATGATTGGAATCCTGTTAAAATATTCGGTATGTTTTACACTTGCGTCGACGTTTGTCAAACATTTATAGTCACTAATATATTAATGACTATAATATTTAAATATATTAATGTTAAATATATATACCTAGTTATTAACTAATAGTTAAATATTTCTTAATTTATTTAAATATTTTGACATTTTTGAGTAAATATTAACTAAATTTTAAAAGTTTTGGATAAATATTGATCCGCTGTATAATGATAATATACCAATCGAGATTACAAAAATACTAGGTACTTACGTATTGTGAACCAATATTATATCAAATTAAGCAATGCTCGGAAGAATTAAAGTGATTGCCAAATATCGACCAAACAATTATCTTTTAATTGAAGAGAAAAATTCCTTGAAATTATTACTTTTTCCTCATACATAAATAATTTAAAACACCAAAGTGCTAATAATTTAGTCTTTATTTTAGAAATAGAAATGAAAGCTATATATACCATACCAGATCGATATTGCTGAGTGTTAACTCTCAAGCCAATCAGTCTAGTTGCATATCTTATCTAAGTAGATACCTACCTCATCCTTTTTATTACATTTAACCAAAATAGTATTTGCGGGGGTAAAAAGCTCGAAGATTTTACAGACCACTTGAGTTTTTTAAATTTTAAGTCAACCTGTATAAAATTCATTCATTATGGTGAATAAAAATACCATCATAAGATACAGTGTTATTTTTTCGCTTGTTTCTTTGTTGAATATTATTCCATTCAAGTGGAATCGAAATCTTTTAAGATTTGAACTAAAAACGTCAGTGACATCATTCATGTTAAGGTATTTGTTTCAGGTATATATTTGTTGTCATTCAATGATCCTACTATTAAAGTTGTGTTTACTCTACCGAAATTTGATCATTGTGGAATTTGTGATTCACGTCGTCTGGGTCCTTGCTTATTCACTTGCGGCTGTGTTTGAGCTGAACCTGACCTTAAAAAAACATGAAACGTTGCAATTTGTCAATCAATTGATCAATGCCTCTTGTAATTGCCAAGGTAAATAATCATTAACGAAACATTTTTCTTTTATTAATGCTTATATTATTTTTGCAGCTAATATAATTTTTACATATTATTATTTTACATTAGCGGTGAGCATTACATTTATCGTATGTAATTCTTGATATTTATATAACAGTTTAAAATACTTAAAGATGTTCATTAGTTTTCTGTAGGTAATTAATAAAATTTTAACACGCTAATAGTTTTGCCTAGGTTGAATAGGGAAGTAAGGAATAATTCTGTATATAGAGCAACCATAAATTAAAATTAATTTCTGTACATAGAAATTTAACAAAGCCCTTATTTCTTGCGATTTTTATTTTGTTCATTTTGTCCGGATGAAATTAGGGTGGATGAAATTAATCTCGTCCCTCAACACTGATTTTAACTAATTGTAAGTCTCAAGTATGCTTACTCTATAGACGTTCTTTAACTCTAGCTGTGTGTAAACTAGTAGTGTGATTTGAATTGCGCGGTATTTTGAGTTGTTTATCTCCTTTATATCATTTTTACATAAAGAAGATTCAATGCATTAGAGTCAGGAGATACAGACGATATAGCTGTACCTATGTATAATATACTTACCCCTACTATTAATATTTATAAAAAACATTATGTATTACCCAATGTAAATATATTAAGAAGGTATGTTCAACGCGTGTATACAAATTTTAAGCGCGACTAGTGTGATGACGTAGGCATTATGCTACTACTACCACGTCTACTGCCACACTACTTCGATGGACACGCTCATTTCAATGTCAACCCGGAATATTACACGAAATCATCTAATTATCATTCAGACAATTAAAATATATAACTTAGTAATGCATCTGCTAATAAAATTCATTTATAATAATGTGCAAAACATTATAGTTTAACTCCATATTTATGCATTAATGTCAGTCTCAAATTAGACTTAAGCATAATGCCTACGTCACAACGTATCATTCTGTAGGCCTGATGAACATACCTTCTTAATATATTTACATTGGTATTACCCAAAGGAGATCGCACGATTTCCATGGCAGATTTTGGCTCTGTTGATTTTTCTGAATTTTTATTATTAATTCTATTAACAATTTTATATTGCAGACACATTACGTGCCGCGGATAGATCGGAGATTATCATGAATTTCATATTAATGGGATTCATGAGCTTAGTTTTTGTTTACCCACCCATTTTGGTTTTGGCTTTTTACATGTTTCCCCAAGCTAGTCTCTTCCTTTATAATAATCTCGTCCAAAACGGCAGCAGCACTTATAAATTTATGATGGCAGCAATCGCAGAAGCGACGCTATTCTCTTTATTATTGACAATTGCATCGTTTTTTCTATTCTTCAATTTGGTCTATCTACAATTTTCATCGTCTTATTTGAGATTTTTAAGGCAAGTTTCCATTTTTTTATATTATATTTTCTCCCATTTTTTATATCAAATTCTTCTATTTCTGAAATTCAACATAATATAATATTAAATATAGTTGCACAATGGCCTATAACTTTGATTAAAATATAATTTACATTTCACTGACAGTGGCGTACCAAGGATTTTGAAATTGCTGGGGCCGAGATTAAATTATCTGTAGATAACGAAAAAAATCATTAATACTAAGTTGTACTTATAGAGACTTTATCTTATTACTAATCATTAAAAATGAATATTTAGTACATTTGATTAGAAAATCATGAAGGTGTAAAATATTTTAGAGTAATTTCGAAAAATGTATGTGATTTTGTTACAATGACTTGAAAAAAAATGAAAAAACACCCTCAAACTTTAAATTTTATAATAGTTTTTGATGTGCAGTTACCTACCAGAATTCGATATACGGACCATATCCCAAAATACGCCACTGTTTACTTATTCATGCTCATAAGTTTTTTTAAATTGTAAAACATTATTTCATAAAATCTGTTTAGGATATACATCAAAGATACGGCTGCCGAAGAATTTATCTCAGTCTACAGGAGACTTCAAGTCCTTCATAGCAGATACTGCGAATGTTTTGCAGAGATATTTATTCCAGCGACAAAGTTTGTGACTATTATATCTGCTATCATTTGCAATTATGGTGTCATTGTGTGCAGCAACACAAAACAAGGAGTTGTGTTTTTGATAATGTTCTGCATAATCTCGTTCACAGCCATTATGGTTATATCCTATATCAGTGCAATGACTGGGAGTATTCATGACCTATCCAGGAAATTCCAAAATCATCGATTACTAGGACTTCAAAACATAAACTCTATTATTTACAAAGCATGTGTCCCAATGAAAGTAAAAGTTGCCGGCTTTTACACATTTGAAAAATTCACGGTTGTGACAGTCTGTGCTATAATAGTATGGGGAACTGTCAAGTTAAGTATTGTCGTGGGGGTTTAAATAACCCTTAGTGCTAAAATACACATTGCACAGAATTTATGTGTCTGACTAACCTGACACTTGTGAGTACATACAACATATTTGAACAAATTTTTTGAGGACCATCAAACAATAAAAAACTCGACAAAACTTACAAGTTGATTATTGCGCTGTCGATAAACATGGAATATTGAGATCCTGTGATGTCGTTTCAAAAGATATCACAGTATTAGGGCCTCAAAATTATGTTTTGTTTTGATAAAGAATCGTTTCTGTAGGATAGGGGCATGTTTTTAAAATGTTAATTCACCATATAAAGGAGCATGTAAAATAATCCCTTAGAGCATTCAATTACACTATATTATGCTTTAAGGTGGACATTCAATTGCTTTAATTAAGATCAAGGTGATTATTAATCTTGAAAATTTTGGCTGATTTTTTCCAACATATTGAAACGGATGTTTTTTTGAATGTGAACGAAGATTGAAGATGTATGTAAATTCTTGGATCACCATTAAAATATTTGAACAACCAGAGTTTAAGTGCTTCAAAAAATATTGGCAAACGAAAGCTTCTTTTATTTTAAATAATAAGCCTTATTCACCGGTACTCTCAACGTCAACCATTTTGGATCCTGAAATGAGAGTACCTCGATAGCCGCTTGAAGACATCCACTTCTGTTAGCTTGGTATGGTTTAAATCCAGTTAAGTGTGGAATGTAGAGGATGTCTTCAAGCCGCTATCGAGGTACTCTCATTTCAGGATTCAAAATGGTTGACGTTGAGAGTACCGGTGAATAAGGCCTATTGAGGTTTTCACTTTTCAATCATAGGCACTAAATGATGCTTTCACTCTTGGTTAAAAGTGCGAGTTTACATAATAGTAACGTAGAGATGTATTCGCAGTTCGTCTTATTTTCAGTAACTATAAAAAATAAATATAAATTTAAATGTTCAGTTAATTGTATTACGGCATTTAGTTTATTGATATATTGTGATTTTATAACACATTTTAGGAATAGCACCCTTGACAACGGGTACTTTTAAATGATTTTACATTCAATGGGTTACAAATTCACACAAGAATCTCATACTCACCGATGTGAGTTATAACCCATTAAATGCAAAATCACTTAAAAGTACCCGTTGTCAAGGGTGCTATTCCTAAAATGTGTTATAAAATCACACAAGTCTCAACTCCTATACCTAACTCCTTAGAACATGTTACAGAAAATTCACTGTAGTATTATAATTGTTACGGTATGTTCTTGTACGTGGCTTTCATATGATGTTAGTTATGGTGTTTTCATGCAATATTATCCTCTAATAATTAATAAAATTTGACGTTTGTATGTTTAATAAGTCTATTTCATATTTACAACGCTGCATGCTGGGCATATAAAGATTATATTAGTATTATTGTACGTTATATTATATATATGTTTGTTAGAAGTAGTTTTATAGACGTCTATAGATACGAGACGTCTATTGTACGTAGTCAAATTGGACATCCGCACGTTGATAGGTCATGCATATCCCGTCAATGTGACCGAATTTGGAAGAAAATAAAATATCCATTTGGTCCAAATCCGAAGTGTTCGGCACGTACTGGTCACGTCACGAACTTGTGCAGGCTGCTTCAATACATTTTTCGCAAATATTTTTGGTTGATTTTGCATTATAAATTTTGCATAATAAATTTGATTTTAAATAAAAATATTTGTTACCTCACATATATTTATATATAACACCCGGGACATTTAAAAAAAATCAGGATATTTCAGGTACGAGGTTCCGAAGCCGGGAGAATGCCAACCGATAAAACACCTGGACGTCTGGTAACTGTATATAAGCATCTAAGACTTAATTTTAAATATTTCCAAATGAACAGTTTTCCTAAAAGTTGAACTCATGAAAACTGAATAAAAAAGAATTTGGAAAACAGAATGGTTTCCAATTTCTTATAGCATGCCAATGCCATTTATTTCCCAATAAGAGAATCCACAATGTTTTGGAGTGCATCATCTATTGCGAACCTTGCGGAACATGAAAGGATGCCGTGCACAAAATTCAAAGCGCCATTCAAAGTTAAAAAATTTATTCATTTTTTTTTGGGACACCAAAATAAAAGAACTCATATATAAAAGGCAGTGTCGAGATGAATGAGATATTAAAAGAGGGGGACGCAGATCATTTCCGGAAATCTCGGAGAATTACACTCCGAATCTACCTGTAGCAAAGAAAAAAGAAAGTAGATACTACTTACTAAAATACTTAGGTGTAGCTAAATTCATTTTCTTTGTATGTATAGCGGTCTCAGTCTCAAGTTAAGAATTCTCGCCGGTTAGACATAAAACACCGAAAGCTTCCCATAGTCCTTTGTATTAATACAATGGGCTATTGTATTTGGGAAGCTTTCGGTGTTTTATGTCTAGCCGGCGAGAATTCTTAAATTGATACCGCTATACATGTGGTTTTCTCATCGTATTCGTATCTAAACAACTCAATCATCTGCACCTATTATCTGTGCAGTACTCATATACTTGGATTGCCGCGGTCAATTTGAGTATTTCTTCATTTTATTTTATTTTACTCTCAAACTGTCATTCTCTTTTTCTGTACCTTAATTTTCTATTCATTTAATTTGCATTTCTTTATTCTTTTCCTATTTTTTAATTTCATTTCAGTGTCTCATTTAATTTTCTTATTCTTTCTTGGTAGGTCCTTTCTTGATTGATTATTGGTAGTTAGTGATCAGTTCAGTGGTGTCTCATTTACTTCTCGTACTTATTTTGACTTTCAATCGGTGGTAACAGTCAGCAGTTTGGTAAGTACGTCATGCATAATCATAAATAAGTGGGCAGGATTACTTTTTAACATTTAATCCAGCATTGTGATAATAAATTGCCAGCAAGCTCTACTAAAATGGAGCTTGCACAAAATCTCAAACTCATAATATAAATGTTATATTCCGGCCAAAAGAAGGCTTGCCTAGCACACAAAAACTATGATGTATGATAGCTAGAGATGTAAAATATTTTAAAAAAAATCGTCATCTATCAATCTTGATGGTATATGATTAATTATAGTTGTTTAACTAGCTTCATAATTAAATTAATTCTTGACTACAAAAAGTAGTAGACCAAATCTTAAGAAAAATATTGCGAAAGAAAAGTAAAATGTTTTATGTTACATCCCAAAAAAGTTGTAAGTACCACCTCTTTGTATGCTCTAACCTTTTATTGATGTAAAATTTTCAGTTCGCACTCAATATGTCCATGTCAGATGCTGGGTCATCAAGCAATCCGCCTGTTACAGAAGAAATTTCGGATGTTTATCCAAATGAAGACGATGACACAGTAGCAATAATTCCTCCCCAGTTCATCAACTCACTTGGATTTATTAACTATGATCAATATGGGAATTTCCCTTGGACATATTACGATACGACGCATGTATTTCTTTCTCGTGAGTACAAAAGTATTACACAATTCCTGGGGATTGATTGTGAAATGGTTGGAATTGGTCATCTCAAAACTAGTGCATTGGGACGAGTGTCAATTGTCAACGAACATGGCTATTGCGTTTATGACACATTCTGTAATCCTACGGTGGAAGTTACGGACTACAGAACACAGTTTAGTGGCATTCGAGCTGATGATTTAAGACATGGTGAGAATATATTTTAAGAATTACTTAAAGCCTATTTAAAATTCCGATTGAAAAGAAATAAAATGTCAGCAAATTACATTAAATAATCCAATACATAGTCATTTTGATTATGGTATGATTTTATGTTTACGACTCATAGCTCCTTCCATTGAAATTGTTCTCAAGGAAGTTACACATCTGGTCCAAGAAAAAACCCTCGTGGGACATTCCATACATAATGATTTAGAAGTTTTGCAATTGAGTGACCATCCAGCCATTCGCGACACTGCTTTGTGAGAAAACAAACATGTATACTGGATTGTAGCACCATTTAAATCAACAAATGTCTTAAAATAATATGAATAAACTGATTTTCAGATATTTCAAGAAACTTTCGAGAGATAATGAAACTCCTTCTTTAAAGACACTGACTAAAACTTTTCTAAATGTCGATATACAATTCGGGGAGCATAGTTCGGTAAGTACATTACATTGCGTTTCTAATTATTCAAATTATTGTATCATGGAAATGTTGAAGAAAATATTAACATTTATTATTTCCACTGATTTGAGGTTATGTGTGATATAATGTTATTTTTTGGCGTTGCTTTTGTTTTATTCAGATTCAAGATGCGCAAGCTACCATGAAACTGTATTTACTCTGTCGTAAGAACTGGGAACACGAATTTTCGCAATGGTAAACAATAAATTATTAAAGGAGTAAATATTGTCGAATTGATTAAGCATTATTTTGCATGTACACAAGTTATTTTTTATGTACTTCCCAAAATTGTATAGGCGAGCAAAAGCTAACATTGATTCAGAGCTATTAGCTTTGACTGAAATATCAGATATGCACGTGGAACCAAGGGAGCCTGACCTTTTCGTCATTTCAAAAACTGTTTTTGTTCGAGCTAACAAAGTAGTTGGAGCCTATTTGTCTTGTGAAGAATATTTAGACGTCCAATTTCGACTTTTGTTAGAAGATTTTCTGAGACCTCTAAGGGAAGCTGTTCGGACTGTCAATTGGCGAAGAAAAAACACCCTTAAAACGAAAAAGAGCGAAACCTTGCGTTCAGTACGCATTGCTGGTCAAGGTTCTTTTGAAGTAAAAGGAAGTCAAACCATTCTTGTTCCGATCGAGAAAAATAACTTAAAAGATTGGGAGGAATCCGGAATGTTTTTGACTGGCTCCTTGTTGCTTTTATCCCACGACAATTTCAAAAGTGTCAAATTCGCGATTGTGACTTGGATAAAATCCAATGAAGAAAAAGAACAAGAAGACTTCATAGACTCATATTTTTACCTCCCGATTCGTGTCCGGTTTTCTAAGGATGGTCCCAGTTGGATTGTGAATGAAAATGACCGGTTTTCAATGATGGAAAGCAAAGCATTTTACGCCGCTTACAAATATACGTTGGAATACCTTCAGGTGGTCGACCTGAGTATATTCCCCTTGAAGAAATACATTGTCGACGCTGAAACCAAATCTTGTGCTCCACCATTTTTAGAATTTACAAACCAAACCATCGATTTTTCTATTTTAATGAAAGACGGGTCTTCCAAGAAAGCAAAACCATTCGAAACGAATAATTGGCCTACAGTTAGTCAGCTCGAATTGGATATGTCTCAGTATGAAGCTTTGAAAAAAGCCTTGACTCAAGAATTAACAATTATCCAAGGGCCTCCTGGTACGGGAAAAACTTACACGTCCCTACAATTACTAAAAATGCTACTAACAAATGAATGGCTGTGTCAAGGCTCACCTGTTCTCATTGTGTCTTACACTAATCACTCTTTGGATCAAGTACTGGAATTAATTTTGGAATTCGTCACTACAGTCATGTGTGAGGGAAATGAGAAACAATCTCATAAAAAAATTCTTCGTATTGGTGGAGGATCAAAATCAGAAAAAATTGAACCATTGACCTTGAGATATAAACAAGACAAAGTCAGTGCCAAAAATAAACTGAAAAGAAATATTGAAAATTACGAAAAACCTCTGAGTCAAATGCAAGGTTTGAATTTTAATAATTGGCTCATTGATTTGGGAATTCTTAATTTCACACGTCTCCCAGAATTTGTGATAAAACAATTGCAAAGGAATGGACAATGTAAAAATATGCTAGCGACTTGGATGACAATTGAAAACAATATTATTCAAAATCCATATGAATGGTTTGGACTTAACAAGACACTTATTGCCAAGCCCAAGAAAACATTTCAACAAGGATTATTTTTGCTTCCTTGCAAAAACTTGGAGAAACTCCTGTCAGAAAATCTTCCCCAAATTATTAAAATGGTTATGAGTAATTCTTTGGTATCAGGGGGAGGAAATGTTTACATTTTAAGATGGGCATTTTATTTTTTCCTTATTACTCAAGTCAGAAATGTTCTAGTGGAAATGAAAGAAACACTTGAGGAATTAAAAGAACAATTTTATGACCTCGAGCATTTTGATATTAAAAGTGAAGTGCTCAAATCTGCCAAAATTGTTGGAATGACTACTACTGGGGCTGTTAAGTTTAAGAAAATGGTTCAAAGAAGCTTTAAACCGAAAATTATGATTGTGGAAGAAGCGGCTCATGTTTTGGAGGCTCATGTTGTGGCGTCTTTAACTCAACATTGTCAACAAATGATTCTGATTGGCGATCACAAACAACTGAGACCTTTGACAGCTGATAATGACTTGGGAGAAAATTACCAGCTCAACATTTCGTTGATGGAAAGACTGGTTCAAAATGGAGTTGCTCAAAATAATAAAAATTGGATTCAGCTAAAGAAACAACACAGAATGAGACCGGAAATTGCAAGAATGGTATGTCCAGTCATTTATGAAGAGCTGGAAAATCATCCTATGGTGCTTACATATCCCCATGTACGAGGCTGTGATAAAAATATCTTTTTCGTTGACCATCAGTTTCCTGATCACAAGGTTTGAAATTGTTTTAGGAAGACTCAATATAATAAATTAAATATAATAATAATTAATAATAAATATAATTATATTATTTTGATTTTTTAGGAGAAAGGGTCGCGGAGCCACTATAACCAACACGAGGCAGACTTTGTCGTGGATACACTTACGTATTTCATTACCAATAGAAGGTACTATAAACCGACAGAGATTACCGTCATCGTCGCATATTTAGCCCAGAAGAATTTGCTAGACAATGTAAGTCATCTGATCATCATATCAATTCAATTATAAAAAGCCCGTAGTCACAATAGTAGAACAATGATCATTTATGTAATTTCTTGGTGCATTAATAATGCATTGATTTAAAAAAAATAGAAAAAAAGTAAATGTTGCGTAATTGCTATTGTTAGTTGGATTACTTTTAAAACATTCTATAATAATTTATCTCATTCTTGGCAGTTTCATTTTTAAATAATACTTACATTTTTCAAAATATTGCAGATGCTTCAGTTGTACCCGGAATTCAAAGATGTGCGAGTTAGTACAATTGATGGGTTCCAAGGGGAAGAAAATGACATTATTTTGTTGTCATTGGTGCGTAGCAATGAAGAAAACCGTGTTGGATTCCTACAGACAGATAACAGGGTGTGCGTTGCATTATCTCGAGCACGGTACTGGTCCATTTACATACAACATAATGCATTATATATCTTGGTTGTCATTTTTCATAGTCCATCTTTTATGTATGTAAATGTTTCGGTTTTTTATGCAGTCACGGGCTTTTTATGATTGGGAATATGACTTGTTTGGAGTCCTCGTCAGATACATGGAAACAAATCAATGAAATTCTTAAAGAAATGAATAGTATTGGAAGTCACCTTCCTTTGAACGCTCAACACAATTCGAAAATTCTAGCAAAACCGAACAAACTTATAAACTCTTCAGAAAATAATCAACCACCAACTCAAATGATGTCCGGGACTCAACCTAAAATTAAACAAAGCGAGTCATTCCCTCAATTGAAGTCGAAACCTTCTAAAGACGTCCTGGTAACATTTGATTGCGGTCATCAACGTAAATTTACACCAAAGCAACTGAGTACTGCTAATAATCTTGGGAGACTTCCCAATTGTGTTGTACACGTTAAGAAACGCTTTCCTTGTGGCCACGAGAAATCGCTTCCGTGCTACCAAATAAAAACATATGAATGCGGAAAAAAGAAAATTTCAAAGTTGCCTTGTGGACATGAACAACACATCGCGTGCAGTCATCCCTCCCCATTTATTCCATGCACTGTAATTGTGAAGAAGAAACTTTCATGTGGTCACGTGAACAAATCTCCTTGTCATGAAAGCCATCATCCCAACTCAAATTGTGAAAAATGTAAAGCCAGTCTCTCTAAATCTTCGGTGAAACTCCCTTGTGGTCACTTAGCACCTTTGTTAGCTTCAACAAGTCATCCGACGAATAATGACAATACTAGCACAAAATTGGAATGCGGCATTATGGTGTCGAAACATCTTGCTTGCGGTCATGATGTAACATTGAAATGTTACGAATTCAAAACATATGAGTGTAAAAAGAATAAAAAGACTGTTTTAAGTTGCGGCCATGAACAGGAAGTTCTATGCAGCAAAAATCCTGCAGAATTCAAATGCACTAACGTAGTAATGAAAGAACTAGATTGTGGACACCAGCAAAAATCGCATTGTCATCAAATGTCTTCTACTATACAATGTAACAAATGCAGTACATACTCAGTCCCCACAAGTTCATTAATCAAACTTTCTTGTGGCCATTCGTCTGTGTTAGTAACAAATGGACTTGGTCCTGGTGCAAAATTAGAGTGTGTGATAGTCGTAACGAAAAATCTCTCCTGCGGTCACAACGTAACATTGAAATGTTACGAATTCGATTCATATGAATGTAAAAAGAGTAAAATGTCAATTTTAAATTGTGGGCATGAGCAGAAAATTTCATGCAGGAAAAATCCTGCAGAAGTCAAGTGCATTACTTTTGTAATTAATGATTTGGATTGTGGACATCAGCAAAAGTCCCACTGCCATCAACAAATAGCATCTATCAAATGTGACAAATGTGCTGCTAAAAAAACAGTCCCAACGGAAAGTAAGCCTCAAAATGACTCATCCGCATCTAAAGCAGCAGTTCCCAGCGGATTATCTGTGACCAAACTTCCCTGTGGTCACCCTCTGGTCGTGTCGCCAAATCATATGTGCAATCCCAGCGTTGTTAATTCTAAAAAAGTAAAATGTAGGGTTATCGTAACAAAATATCTCACATGTGGTCATCAACAAAAAGCCGCATGTAATATTTCGAAAGTGAAATGCTCACATAATGTGTTAAAGGATCTACCATGTGGACATCGACAACTATCGAATTGTCACCAATCTCTGTCCAAAGTAAATTGTAAATTGTGTGGCACTCGATATTGTGATCGTGACTTGTCTCAATCAATAAGTAACCTGAGTATCTCTTCTCAATAATGAAATTATGCGGGTCATATTTATTATAATAATAAAATAGACTGAGCCTGAATAAACCATTTATTTTTGTATACATTAGCACTGTGCTGTGCTAATTAATATTATTCTCAGAGTTGTATTTTCAGAACAGCAGTCTAATATTTGTAATGCATAAATGCAAGTTATGTACCTGATAAATTAATGGTCTTTAAAGTGGGTTATTTTTGTTAACATAAATTCGAAAATAATTTTGCAATGTATTCAATAACATAATTATTAACTTGTAATAAAATACCAGTATTATATTAAAAATAAGATGTGCCTTTTTAAGACAATATTTTTTACTTTACATTGTCATCTTTGATTTTAATTTTCCAGTTCAGGTGTCAGGACTTCAAAACGTTTGTAGTTTTGGAATTGTCTGTATATAATATTTGTTCCGAAGCATAATATCAACAAATCGATGTATATTGAGTTTGACATGCTTAACAAAAATATTAGGTTCGGTAATTTTAGAAAGGTATATCAATGTTCAACTGCGAAATCCACTTCAATTTCATAAATTCATGTTCGCTTTGCTAAATGTATATCGGTATTCAACTATTTATTGTTGAATTATACAATGCAATAGAAGTGCTCATCAATAATGTTTAGTGAGTAGCTTTGTTTAATTAGAGAAATAAGTTTTATCAAAGTCGTTTGTTCAATATTCCAAGTTTTGTACATTTCTCCATACTAAGTATTCCTCTATTTCTGTTTCTGTTTAATTCGATTAATATATATCTCCCTTTTATGAGAGATTGGTTTACCTTTTACAGATGAATCTGAATCTAAATACATTACTTAAATTAAACCAAGTAATTAAGTACGTATACATTACCATGGTCGTAACTAGGGATAGGGTGCGGATCCCCCAGATTTTTTGAACATACACTAGATAATTTTACTATAATTTGAATTTTAATTAGGCTCCGGACACTTGAATTTGCGATAACTGGTGCTTACCAGAATAAATTGTGTGCAAAATGTTGTTTTATTTTGAAAGGCACACGTTCATTCTTGAGCGCTTTTTTGCGAAAGTTACAATTTTTGCAATTTTAGAAGCAGTAATTTCAAATTGAAAATAGTAGAGAAATAAACACAGATTGTAGAAAATAATTTTTTAGACCCACAAGCAAGAAAATAATAATATAAATGCATACTTTAAGTGGTCTTCAGAATTTTCTCATTCTTTTTTGAGATTTAATACATTCTTTAAAACTTTTTCAAAATTGAGTTCTTGTCCCACAAACAATTTCAGGCTCAAATACAACTAGGGTGTATAAACCTACTCATAATAATCAGCCGTAACTGACGTTTTTGCTTCTTATGTATTCTTATTCAATGAATTGACAAAATTGGTATAAATGGGTTAATTTCCATCCGTTTTGGCAAAATTGGTATAAATGTATTAATTTCTATCAGTTTTGGCAAAATTGATATAATGGCATTCCAGTGTTTTTATATATAACTATTTTATTCATAATAGCGACTCATTCATCATTTTTGTATTGTAATGGCTGCCAGCATGGAAGCAATATCCGGCAATTAGGTCGTTCGCTTTAATTTTCAATGTAGTGTACATGCAAATGTCATCTTCATATTTGCGCCTTCTCAGGTAACTATGAATTTATATTAGGATCACAACAATCGACTTTTAACCCCGGAAAATTAATTTGTAAAAAAATATTGTTGGTATTGTATTTTAGAAAGAACTCTAACGATTTGCATCCAAAAATATTCCTACACAAATACAGAACTCTAATCGCTACTGCGAATGCTTCACCCAAATATTTATTCCGATAATGAAATGCGACTGTATTTTGGGAGCCATTATAACCGGATATGGGGACATGAAAAACAAAAACACTTTAGTATATAAGGCATGCGTTCCCATGAAAATAAAAGTACTGTTCCTGTATGCATTTAAAACATTTACAGTTGTTACTGTTTTCAGTATTATGGTAATGGGAACTGCTAAATTATGTATTCTAGCCGGTGTCTAAGGACAAACGAAAAAATGCTTCATAATTTTCATTGCCTGGATTTGTTATTAATAATAATCAGCCTGATGGAGTAGTGTGGCGTCATTAAACCTATAATAGTAGTAAAATAGTTAAACACAAATTCAATATTGTCAATACATTGTAATAAAACTAATGTAACTCAGCTATAAAAAGGTAAACAATAAAGCGTTAATAATAATTTAATAATGAGTTGCTTTTAAAATCACATGAGAAATATGGCATAACCCATTAAATTACGCCCATAAAATTACGCCCATAAAAATTTATCTGAGTCGAACACAAAGAAATAATTTGAAAAATTTAATTGTAGCATATAATCCTAGCTGATATACCTTAGCTGCTACTAGAAATCTTCGTCATATTTTTATTTCATTATCATATTTTTATTTCATTATCATATTTTTATTTCATTATCATATTTTTATTTCATTAT
>JAQFYB010004604.1:0-15880 GCA_034694085.1 Pogonognathellus longicornis
ATAAAAATAAGATAGAATAACTTTCAAATTCTTACATCATTTATTTAATGATAGCAAATAAATTCTCACACATTTCCGCTCGTTCAGGCAAATCCTCATTTTCAGGATGAATGACATAGCCAAGTTTGTTCAATAATGTTGAGTTTAGGTATGTATGTGGTGCTATATCGCCCACATGAAATAAGAATTCGTAGGAGAAAAATCGCTCCTGATCGGCAAAATAAGCAGACCATTCAATTCGTAGGAGAAAAATTGCTTCTGATTTTAAACTCTTTAATTGAAGCGCTTTTGGATTGTATAACCCTATTAAATCAAATTTTAAACACTTTTCTAAGATACAATTCTTCTATCAAATTTTAAATACATTTCTCATATTGAATTCTTCCGTCAAAATTTAAATACATAATTTTATCCATTTATATATTTATTATATTTTATAAACTTCAATTTTTGAGCAAAATTGTGAATAAATGCCCTTTTAAATAAATCTATTGTTGAATTGAATTTTTTATAAATACATTTCTAAAATTCAATGGTAAAATGAAACTTTAAATAAATGATTGAGTTTAAATACAATGACGAATAAACAATTGTTTAAACTTCAATGTTTAAATGAAATTCTAAGTAACATTTAAAAATTCGACGAAACCTTTGCAGACGGCTTCACTACTGAAGACATAATTTTCAAATGGAAACAGGCAGATCCAGTTCAAGTATCATCTGCCCTTTATATACGAAAGTTTGCTCTTGAACAGTTTACAACGGACTACTGTGATTCTCAAACGAATACAGGTAACCATGCAGTAGTTTAATTTTTGGAAATTGCTCATTTGTGCAATATTTATTAACACAACCGGAATAATGATTATAATTTCCGTGTTATTGATTTAAAACAGGAATTTATAGCTGCCTTCGTGTTGACTTTTTACTTAGAAGAGATTTCAATTCGTATTTACTTTATATTCCAACCAATATGATTGTCATCGTTGCTTGGCTGGGTTCTTGGTTACACAGAAAAGCAGTCACTGCAAGAATTTTGGTCTGTTTGTCAACTTTGTTCGTCCTGGCTCTTGAAACTAGTCGGTTTATCTCCAGCTTTCCTACAGTTCACTATGCAAAATCTATTGACAATTGGATTGGATGGACTCATACCTTTGTTTTTGCCTGCTTTGTTGAATTCATTGTGGTGCATTATCTCTCAGAACGGGAAGATGAAGAGAAACCCGACAATTCAATCATTGCATCTAAAGAATTACAAAATAATGAAACCGCTTCGTTAAATGATGAACATTTGAATTATGAAATTCAACAGGCAAACAAAAATATTAGACAGACTGCTGAAAATGTCTCGAAAATATCTCGATTTCGATGCAAATCTCAGACAGTCGATACCATTTTCAGGATTGGGTTTCCCATATTATATGTAATTTTTCTAAGCATTTATGCTTATTATTAATTACATTAATATTCTTTTTTTTTCAAAAAGCATGCCATTGCAACGATTGTCTGATAACTTGCTAGCAGGCGCGTAGCCAGGATTGAAAGTTAGGGGTTGCCCAAGTGAACAATATCCAAAAACAAATGTCTTAAATATGCAATAAAATACTTTAAGGAAGAGAAACCTTGTCATCAAATATGTATATCACATTAATTACCCGATTCCGTTGTGCATATTGCACATTTAGTATATTTTGCATGAGTTTTACACAAAATGTCTAAAATATCTAGTGTAAACTGTCAAATTTTAGGGGTTGCCCGAGCAACAAGGGCAACCCCCTCCCTACGCGCCTGCTTGCTAGTACGTTTATTTATTAATGACATTTAGGTGTATATATTAAGTATCTGTATGTAGTTTACACGACATGCTGGTTTCATCAGAGAGAAAAATTGGAAGATTATTATGATACATGTATACACATTAGGTATATTATCGTACCATACCCGTATTCAGAGGATGGGCAATAGGACAATTGCCCCCCCCCCCCTCCGAAATCCCAAAAAATAAGTTATTTTGCCCTGAAAGCCAAAAAATCGCAAAACTTGTCGGCATGATTTTCTGATATATAAAATATTATTGTTATTTATTTAAGCCACATTAACTTTTCGAAAACCAATATCTCACGAACCCAGAGGAATTAAGAGATGCAGTGAATATTAATCGAAAGATGAAGTTTCAGCAATTTCATTATCATAGGTCTTTGCTGATGTAATGCGATCGTAATTAGCTTTCATACTAGCATGAAAAGCAAAACGGCGTAACAAATGTGTTGAATATCTTCAGGGTTGAAATGTGTGTTTTAACCACTATGCCAAAAACTTGGTAAAAACCTAGTTATCAGTGGTGCAAACTGGCAAAACATCTGAGTGTGATGCCTATCAAACCAAAGTATGAATTTAATTCAGTCAGGCCAATGTTCTTAAAATTAACATGCATCCTGCAACCAATTACCCTGATTTTTTTGTTCAAATATATTGATTAAAATCAATTCATGGTGAAAAGTGAATTTTAAGAAATAAAGGTGGTAGAAACCTAAGACAAAAAAACCTCATTACAACGACCCACCCTGTTAACAGGCTATTACGGATCGAGGGCATTGCGATTTTTCATTATTACAAGACATTATTGCTATAACGAATGAACGTTATGAGAAATGTTATCTTTAGTTCCATTCGTACTGACTCGACAATACCCAAATTAGCCACTACGTAAGGTTCCTTAGGCAAGTCTTATCAGGAGTAAGGAAAACCCAATTTACCTATCAACATGAACTAAAGATAGATATTTTGGGGAAAACCTCTCTCACCGTCTTAATGTTGTCAGCCGGAGCATTGAATACTCGCTTTTTTATTCAAACCGAGGTTCGAACTCTGGACCTTAGCAACTGCTATGGAAGAGCTATGCCACTAGGCCAGATGACTGACTTTGATATTAAGAGTGATATTTGCCAATACAGTAGTGAATTTTAGATTCAAAGGTAAAGATCTCATTGTTGAATAATAAATACAATTTCATGGTCTAAACTCTTATAAATGTAATACACACTACCCAAAATAGTAACTCTATACAACACTTCTATGCAACCAAACAGCTTCAAATATTTGCAGATTCTTTAATTCTATCTAAAGCAGACTATTGCTTACCAATTTGGGGCAATGCATAAATAAAAAAGATAAAATAATTGTCAAAATGTGTGAAAGTTTTTTCACTACGAAAAGGGTTAAAAATAATGCCCAAATATACAATGTTTTAGAGAAACACAATATTATGTTACTGAGAGAAGGAAAAGAATTATACATAGTACAATTTATGTACAAAAATGCTTCATCTACTATCAAACTGAATGAGAAAAAATGATCTCACACAAATATGAATTATGTGATAACGTTCTAGAGATGAGAAGCAAGATCAATTTTCAAAGTGCCAGTATTTAATACTAGCTTTGCTTGTTCATCTTTGCGATACCGTGCAATTTCACCATGGAACTCATTCCCACACACACCAAAGAAAATAACACCTACAAAGACTTTGTTAAAAAAAATAGGACAACACATAATACTTAAACACAGAACTTAATTATATTTTGCACAAACTATGTAACACCGATCTGGACACTAACAATAAAATTTGACTATATTTATGTATAATATAAGAAATATTTCACCATTGACAATTAACTACCCATGATATTATGCTACAATTATTTGACTTAATTTTAATATTGTTAATAGATTAGAGTGATTGCAGGAAGAAAACTGTAAGTTATGCCTTTGTCACTTAATAAAAAATTACCAAATTACCAAACATAGATAGAATTCTACATTAAAACAACATTGAAAATTACATGTAATAAAATGATATAATCCTTGTAGCAATTTATGAAAAAATTTAAAATGCGAAATGTCCCAATTGCTGTGGATCTCCTCTACCACAAATTTGAAGCATAATTTATTTGTAAGTTCAAACAAAGTTAAAAGAGTTGACCTACACATGTTTTAGTGTGGCAAAATCCTATTGACTAAGATACACATACAAAGTCTCATTAATTAGCAATTCCACATGCTGTAAATAATCTCCTGTAACTTTGAGAGTTCAACTGATTACAAGAGTATACAAGCTTATACTATCTATTGAGTATTACAACTTATGCAAGCCACTTTGATTTCTTTGGTTGCATGATGTTTCATTTTCAATCAATACTAACTATTATAAGAACCACATTATTTGTATTATTGCTATAGACGAAGAATAAATCTCATATAATAATATTTTTGCAACCATAAAGGTCATTTGACATTGGAAGGGAAATGAGACCAGAATAACATTCTTATCTCTTAATGAGACAGATCAGAATTACTAAACTACACTTTTCTATAAGAAGATTGTCTTTCCGCTTAATCATTATTCGCCACACCACTTTATTCCCCTCATGTTATTATTATTATTTGTGACTATAAATATTTATTAGTCGAAAATTATACATCAAGGGATTAAATAGCAACAAAACAATACAAACTGGCACATCACATTACGCTCCTGCAGTTTCATGCATTCTTTGTAGAAATTGTATACAGATTTTTCACTATGACACAATCATGATACAAACACGTATGTAAGTATGTTATAGTAATTGAGTAAATTGTGTAGATGTATTTGCGTACAAAATAATATATACCTACATATAAAATATATATCAAGGCTATATCTGGCGGCAGGGCACTCCCTTACCCCGAAATCTCAAAAAAAGAGGCTATTTAGGGTCCAGGAGGGCCCTAAATCGCAAAAACTTTGGTGCTACGGCCGAATTTGTTACTTTTTAGGTTTATATTCTCTCAAATTAGCTCAAAATTTTCGTTCTTCGCGAGAAAATTGTCATTTCGAATAACATTTTTACCCTGGTGCCCCCCCCCGAAAATCATGAATACGGCTGTGATATATAAACAATATTTTGAGCCATATGATAAAGTAGGTATTTTAATATTCTCAACAAACAAAAAACTTTTAGAGAGTGACACAAAATTGTTTTGCTTGTTTGGTAATCTTTGCAATAATATTATTTAGTGAATACGAAGAGCATGTCATAGTAAGTTTGTTTATAATTTGTTCAATTCCTTGATGACGTCAAACGCCAAATCTGTCTCCAACTGAAACGTCATAATATTGCGTGACTCCAGATGAAAACAAATCGCAAAACAACAAGTAGTACAATAGTAAACCCCAAGGCTGCATCTAGCGGCAGGGCACTATAAGGCACCTGTCCCCCGCCCTCAGAAATCCTATTGGTTTTTTTAGAAACCTCATTTTATTTTGTGTCAAGTCCAAACATGTGGGGAAGGGGGCTTCAGCCCCCTAAGCCCCCACCCTAAATACGCCAATGATTATCACACCCTCTGTATAATTATTTCGTAATGACCACTTGAGAAAGAGACCAGCATAACATCGCTAAACGAAAACAGATCAGATTCACCAAGCTACACAGGCAGATTGTCATTTAAGTTTCAAGACCAATTTGGCCTAGTTGACCTATTCTTCATTAATATCTCTTCTTTGTATTGCACACTTGAGATATCTCATGTTCTTCTGAAAACATTCATCATTCTTCGTCCGGCTTTCAGTACTCAATCATCTAAATCTCAATTCATCATACCTCAGCCATTTCCACAAGGATTTGGATATTAAAGTGACTACATACTGCACGACCCTTATGGTGATAATATTATATAAAATAATAATACAAATCAATTAAAAGTATAATTATAATGTTATTTAAATACTGTATTTGAATATTTTAATAGAAACATCTATAATTGGAATTAATATTTTAATTAATTTAAATTTAAATGTAATAATAAATTCAATTTTTCATTCAGTTGAGTCCTATGCGGCTAAAATTTGCAACCAAAGTAACATGATTCTTAGGCATGTGCTATTTGTTAAAGATAAACTGGAAATGTTTTACATTGTACTGAGCTGGACTGAAAAGATCTGAAGCTTTTGTCCCTCAAGCGTAATATTTAGCCTTGACAATCCTAAATTCAATGACACATACACATATGCTACGCGTAACGCGTATATCAGTTTTTTTCGATACTTATATTAATCCTGTGTAAACCACTTTTTGTTAGGAAGACCGATGATGTAATGTAGGGGTGTGGGTACATTTACCATTAGTATTTATGATGTATATAATACAAGAATACTATACAGGGATTGTTATCATTTCATTGTTAGTATTCGCAGCTGCAGCAGTCGTTGTTCCAGTTCCGTTGGTAGAATTTACACAACAACTAAAATGATATTCAAGGTTTGTTTCACATGTATTTTCTTCTGCTGTGTTTTGAGTTGGGAAAGGTAATATAATGTTATCAAATATTAATTTAAATTACAATTATTTTCCATGATAGATAAACTGCAATTTTTTTTATCATATTTCTAATGTGATTATACAATATTTTTGTAGTTTTGTTACCAAATTGTATTAATTACAGCTCGTATGTTTTGGGTGTTTCGAAACAAGAGAAGGAGCAAGAAATTCTTTTGAACCTACTTGATCAATCACGTTATGATAAAAGAGTACGTCCAAGTGCACAAGAGGGTAATGGTATGTTCAGTTATATTTTATTTTTGTAAATGTAGATTTTATCTTTGCATCTTTAGGTATACATTTTATTAAAGAAAGTGTGAAAATAATTAAAAGTGGTTTTGGATGACAGGGCCAATTAATGTCGATGTCAATGTATACCTACGGTCTATTGACATGGTGGATGATGTTAAAATGGTAATTTGTATTGCATTTTTATAATCTTCATAATCGTTATTATTAATATTGTGTGATTACATGTATTCCTTAATTAAGTGGGTGTTTAAATATTAAAATCATTGTGTTTAGCAACGCTTAAATTAGTTACTCACACAAACACATGTAAATTAATGAATGAAAAGTCAGTTCACTTGGTAAAATTCACCGGGTCAGGGGTTAAGTTATCAATCCACTTCCTTTTTTTCTAAAATTAGTTAACATTTGTGGCTACAACTAGTAGTGACTAGGTATGTACCCCACTTTTCTACTTTCCTTGTCCATTTAAATTAAGGATTTTCCTTCAGTTTCCCAAAATTTTTCGTATTTTGGGTAGTTTTGAGTTGAATGACTGACTTAAGTGGGGTATGACTACTCGTTGTAGCTACAAGTGTATACTAATTTTAGAAAAAATACCGACCCTCACAACCTAACCCCGGATCCTCTGAAGTTTACCATGTACAGAGGACTTTTTTCACCAAATATTTAATCGGTTAGAGTATGTAGCTAAGAACAGCCATCGCCTTCATTTAAACACCCCTTTAATTTACCATATGCTTTTAGGAATATGGGGTTCAATTAACGTTTCGGCAACAGTGGCTGGACAAAAGATTACAGTACTACAACGACAATGAAAGTAAGATTATAAACTTTGTTCATATTTAAAGACACAACAATGGGGGTGTAGGTGGGTTACCATTAGGTCTGCATAATATATATTTTTAAATGCCACCGGTAAATTTGATTGTGTATAAATATTGCGACCTTCAATGTTTCTTACTTTCAGATTAAACACATAGGTAGCAATCATAATATTTCTTTATTATATTATTTTGGTCAAAACCTCGCAAAATGGCCCTATTTTTTGCGTTTTGGGTCCGGGGTGAAAACCCCGCATTTAGAAGCAAATTTGGTGCACATGGGGGTACCCGGCACGAGTGCCTTAAGGGCACCAAAAATCGAAGTTCCAACTCCGGTCTGCGTTATACAGATACACAGTTGTATAGTTATAAAAATATTTAAAATAATTAGAAAATTCATTTGCTTTTATCACATTATTTGTGCCATACCTAAATTCAGGTACTATCCATTTTGGAGTGTCATTTACAAACTTTACACTGTCATATTATATTTGAAACATGGATACAAATTTACCAGCAGTTCATGTTTTACATGTAATATCCCTGTTCTGCTTAGCCGTAGGTACTATGTCACAATTAAATGACTTATTATCATAGGATGTGACATACATTACTTGTAGGATTTTTTGTAAGCGATTACAACGTTACAAAAATATAGATTTGTATAGTTCAGAATTGTTTTTAGATTTAGGCTTTGTACTACATATCTAGCAATTACATTATATAACTACTCTAGAACTGATTTTATTAGCAAATACTCATTAAATTTGAGCTTTCATTTTTTTCAGCGGCTGAATTTAGATATTTAAGTTTAACTGACATTTCACAAGTCTGGATTCCTGATTTATTTTTCTCTAATGAAAAAACTGCGCATCAACATCAATTGATGAAACCTAATCACTACCTAAGAATTTTCCCTAACGGAGAAGTTCTCTACAGTATTAGGTATGTCTGTTATAATATCCTGATCGCCATACAAAAGTATAAAACTATTGTTTATTATTGATGAAGAATTATTGTTTTGGTAGAATCACGTTGACTCTAAGTTGTCCCATGATAATGAAACGATTTCCGTTTGACTCACAAACATGCAGCATTCGGATGGCCAGTTGTAAGTTCTATTCAATTAAAATATATTCATTTATAGGCACTTTCTAACATTTAGAACTTTTTTAAATTTCAAAGTTTAAATGAAATTATCAATAACTTTTCTCAAGCTTATTGATTTTAAATTATAAATAGGAATTTAATAATAATAGTTGAATTAAAAAGTCAATTTTGCTTTAATGAAACTATAAGTAAATTTCAAAGTTTAAATAACATTTTTAAATGAATAACTTTTTAATAACTCTAATTTTGAAATAAAATCTTTAATAAATACATTTTTAAAATTCAACGTTTAAATAAAATTTTAAATAAATAAATTATTGAATTTGAATATCTAAATGAAATGGTGAATAATTTTTTAAGGTTTTAATATATTTATAATTAAGTTTTTAAATTTTATAGTTTAAATGAAAGTCTAAATAACTTTTTAAAATTCGACCAAACCTTTGTAGACGGCTACACCACTGAAGACATAATTTTCCAATGGATGGCCGCTGACCCAGTTCAAGTATCATCTGACCTTCATCTATCAAAGTATTCTCTTGAAGAGTTTACAACGGACTACTGTGATTCTCAAACGAATACAGGTAACCATGCAGTAGTTTAATTTCTGGAAATTGCTCATTTTTGTTCTATATTTATTAACACAGCCAGAGTAATATTTGTAATTCCCGTGTTATTGATTTAAAATAGGAGTTTATAGCTGCATTCGTGTTGACCTTTTACTTCGAAGAGATTTCAATCCCTATTTACTTAGCGTTTATATTCCTACCAATATGATTGTCATTGTTGCATGGCTGGGTACTTGGTTGGACAGAAAAGCAGTCACTGCAAGAATTTTGATCTGTTTGTCAACTCTTTTCGTCCAGGCTCTTGAAAGTACTCGGTTTACCTCCAGCCTTCCTACAACGGGCTATACGAAATCTATTGACGTTTGGTTTGGATTGACCCTCACCTTTATTTTTGCCTGCTTTGTTGAATTCATTGTGGTGCATTATCTCTCAAGACGGGAAGATGAGGAGAAAGTCTCAACCGAAGCAGCTCAAGAGTCTCCCAATAACGAAGAGGTTCCGTTAAATGATAAACATTTGAATGTGGAAGTTCAACCGCCAAAGAAAAATATTAGACAGACTGGTAGAAATTTCATGTCTCGATTTCGTTGCAGATCTCATAAAGTGGATTCTATTTTCAGGATTGTGTTTCCCATAGTTTATGTAGTTTTTGTTATCATTTATGCTTCTACTTCTTAAAATTTTGTAGTTTTGATTCTGTAATTTATTTACTTCCTTAGATTTTGCCAACATTATTATTCTCTTTTTCGAAAAGCATACGATTGTCTGATAACCGACTACTACTTACATTTAATAATGACATTTAGGTATATATTTAGTGTATAGTTTAGTTTAAACGTGGAGGTTTGGTATAATCAGAGACAAGATTTGGAAGATTATTGTAATATAATATGTATTTATATTAGGTATATTGTTGTCTTTGTTGTACGAAGTAGTTTGATCTTGATCAGCATGATTTTCTGATATATAAAATACGGTTGTTATTGATCTCCACTCTCATTTTAACCTAACACAAGATTATTGAAATGTAAAATTTTAAATCATTTACTTAGATAAAATAAGTTTGTAATATTAAAACTGTTGTTTTGAACTGAGTTTAGTTGAATGTACACCTCTACACAATAATTAAAAAACTATTCATCGATCAGACCAGTGTTAAAAGACTATAGAGAAGGTGAACAACATATATTTTTGTTAGTAAAACTGAAATTTTTCATTAACAAAGAATCGCATAGAGCTGTATGTGGACAATTTCGAAAGCGGGTAAACAGTGCAACAACTCGCCCGTTTACACTTTTCCACTTTACCGAACAGTTTTTGAATTACGGCAAGAATAAGCCGAAAACCGCTATGTACACCGCCAGTGTGATTTTTTGAAAGTTCTTCCAATTTTGTAATTATGAAAAGGTCCATTGATTGTTGGTTATTTTCCCAGATTCATTATATTTTCAGCCACTTCAAAAAAATTAAAACCTTGTGACAACCGAAGAAATATTTTATTTAGGTTGCATAAAACTAAAATATAAATGCCTTAAATAGAAAAGTACAAACGGCTACAAAGGAATAAACTATGTTATACAAGATAACAGTTGTCAACCAACTTGACTGTGCACTCACACACTCACTATAATAGCTTATAAAATATGCATGATATTTTCCAGTAGAAGTCAATAAATACGTAATAGGATGAGGGGAACAGTGTGCATGTGGATTGATAAAGCATTAAGTAGCAGTATTACTATGATTCGATTCGCGGCTGAAAGAAGCTGTGCTTTATTTTTGCTAACGGCAAATCCTACATCAGCATTGCCGGTAGAGACCTTTACTGTACCCGTGATGTAATAAAGATGCATGAACGGTATCGTTAAGCCGGTAGTGGCCATTTATTTATCACTGCATGCATTGTTATCACTTACCGTGCAACTAATGACAAAAAGGGCAAACTGACGTTGTACCTACCGCAACGGCTATACCTATGCCGTCCGATAGTAAAATTGTTACTTTAAGAAAGAAGCAAATCTCCTAGAATTGAATGATGAGCGTGGTAGGGGTTTTATGTAAACAGCGTAAACCTTTATTATTCTCGTCCCCCTAATTTCCACTCATAAGATGTTTAACTGCATTCCCATCCCCTTTTCTGACGACTTCGTTTATGGATGGTCATTGCATTTCATGCACGCATTGCTTCTACCACTCGATTCCACCACTGATTGTGAGCAAAATAAACGCAAAGAAGAAGACATATTGAAAAGAAAAAGAAAACGACAGATGTACCTCAGAATCCCAACAGTGAGGAAGAAAGCAAACAAATTCAAGTTACCTCATTTAAGAATTGGACCGCAAAACGTTTTCTCCAGTCGTGGAACATAACATTCTGAACTCCATTATTTATGTCAATGGCATTTTCTCCGTTGTCCCGCTTGACAATACCACCTGTTTCAATTAAACTACCTGGCATGTTCAATTGTGCAAAAATTAACTTTTAAATGAAATTACGTTACCTGTATATTAGCGATTATATAGCAACCAACATAGTAACATTGGTAGAAATTGTACCTTAAAACAGTTTTAAATATTACATTTTCTGGCAATTTATGAAAATTATTCAAATGGAAAATGTCCCAATTGCAGAGGATCTCCTCCACTGCAAATTTCAATGATCATTTATTTGTAAGTTGAAACAAAGTTAAAAGAGTTGACCGACGCATGTTTTTGTGTAGCAAATTCCTAATGACTACACACATGTACAATGCCTCATTAATTAGCAACTGCACATGTTGTAAACAAGTAATCTCCTTTGACGTTGAGAGTTCAATTGATTACAAACAAGAGTATACAAGATTATATCTATTAATCTATTAAGTATTACAAATTATGTAAGGCACTTTATGTTTGATATTTCATTTTCAACCAATTTATAAACTGTTATAACAACTATTACTTGTGCTATTGTTATAGACTAAGATTAAATCTCATGTAATAATATTTTTGCAACCATAGGTCATTTGACATTGGAAGGAAAATGTGAAATGAGACCAGACACCCAGAATAAGATTTTTATCTATTATGGAGACAGATCATAATTATTTACTAAGCAACATTTCTCTACACGCAGATTGTCTTTCATTTTCATCAGTGGCTCCGGAACCTATATTGAAGTGGGTGGACAGGTGGGCGGGTGGGCAATATTAATAATCTACCTAGACTTACATGGTATAGGTGCATCAAGAAAATTATGTAGATATAAGGATAGTTGTATGAGATTATCAACGAACTATTATTTTTTTGTGAATGAATTCAATTTATCCCAGTAGATGAAAACGCAGTTTGTGTATTCCACAACGTACTAACATATAAAGTTGCTAAAATTATGGGTGGACATGCCAATGTATTGCCCATGCACCCTGACAATCTTCAGGGTGGGCATTGCCTACCCTGTCCATCCGGTTCCGGAGCCTATGATTTTCATCATTACTCACAAATCACCATACCACTAAACAATATTATTTTCAATATTAGGTAGTCGAAAATTATAGTCTAAAGATTTGCGTAGCAATACAGCACATTATATACGCTCCTGAAGTTGCAGTCTTTGTTGAAATTGTATACATGTTTTTCAATATGACACAATCATAATCATAACACAAACACACATAATGTATAGTATATAGTTAATTGACTAATCTGTGTTGTGCATTTGTTGTGTTGTGTAAATGTATTAGTATACAATATAATATGTACGTATATATATAACATAATTAAATACAATGTTTTCAACTATATATGATAAATATTTCAATATTGTAAACAAGCAAAAAACTTTTAGAGAGTGACACAAAAGTGTTTTGCTTACGAAGAGCATGTCAGCGTAAGTAGGTTCATAAGTTCAATTCTTTTGTCTTTAATGACGTCAAACGCCAAATCTGTCTCTAAGAACTGAAACGTCGTTTGGTTTGACTCCAGAAGAGGAAAACAAATAGCAAAACAACAAGTAGTACTATAGTAAACACCAAGGCTTCATCCATTGAATACACATCTGTAGTAGTAGAATTGGAGTTTGCTATGCAAGTGCATGTCTAATAATTCAGCCGGGAGGACATGTGTGCATATCACCCCGCCTACAACAACGACAACACAGTCTTTTCTTTGCGACAACAGATGGACAGATGGTTCTTCCTGTTGCGTTGCCGCGCTTTTTTGCTTTAAACTGCACAAGTCCTTTCCCTGATAGGTTCTTTCTGTTTTGATTTGTTGACTACCGCACTTTTATGTTTGAATTTCTTTAACTCTACTGATGGTTGGTTGACGCATACTTTATTGTGATACGATACCGCATTCCTTTCTCTGATTGGTTTCAATAACTGACACGCAGTGTTAATATTTCTCTGCGATTCTACTAACAGATGTCTATTCTATGTAGACGCTCTAGTACCTACCTATAACATTAGGGCGACTCAACTTTTATTTTTGCGCTACATCTTTAGGGGCTATAGCGGTTAGAGCTGATACAGACCGATTGATTGAGTGCAAAAATTACAATAATCTAGCAGTTGGAATTTTTTTGAAAGTTATCTAATCTGTTTATAAATGTAAGCAAGATTGCCATCGCCATAATTATTGTCGTAGTCACAACAGCCAATTTAAAAATTCATTGTGTGTAAAGCATGACAACACACATCAAAATAGAGTCAAAAATATCTGCAAATAAAACTAGGTTGAATAAGTAACTATCTTGTAGAAAAGTTACTAACGTAATGAGTAGGCTCTTGTAGTCACTCGCGTCTTTATCGTCTACATACTGGAAGAAGCGATAGATGATAAGGTTGAGTCGCCCTATTATTTGCTACTAATTGTACAATTGCGTGTTATGAGACAATGTCAAGTGAAGTGAATGACTCGTGTGAAAATAGTCACCAAATATGCAGCAAGTTTTGCGCCCGAGTTCACATAAGAATATTTTAGTCGAACAAAAGTATAGATTTGAAAAAAATCGTTGTTGTAAACCGTGACCTATCTAAACCACCCAGACATGTTCAGTTACATAACATTGCATTATCATGCTAAGCACTTCTTGTTTTGAACCACGTAAGCAATAATTACAATAATTTTACTCTCTTAAGCACCCTTTTATATTCATATTCACATTATGACGTATACATCTATAATTATTGACACGAGCACGTAAGAATTAGCGATAAGCTGCAGCTTAACTTGTAAATGTTTATTGGCTTAATTTTTCACAACTATTAAATAAACTTACAGACAAGTTCCACAGCACATTTATTGTTATCATTGTTATTGTTGAGAAAACCAGTTCGACCTGACTCGAAAAAAAAATTGCTAACTTGTCTCATCTGCAAAAGAGGTAAACAAAATCACAAACCACTGATAAATTGTTGAGTACAGTACCTATTCTACCTATCTATAATGTAAATCCCACGCGTAAAAGGTATATATTATTGGCTACCTATGTATACTTAATAGAGGTGTCAACCCAGGGCCATGGAAACGTATAGGGTATGGCCATAGGAATAAATAAATGAATCCTTCATCCAGACTTTAACCACATTATTTTGATATTTGCTGTTATTCGGTGGATGAAAATTCATCCACCATTTCATTTTTTTAATTTCTATGGCCATACCTTATATATATTATGTTTATGGCCTTGTGTCAACCACTACTCCAAACCTGAGGTTTAACTTGAATTGAGACCCGTGAAGAATGGGTTTTATAGGAAAGCTGATTATAATCTTAGAAAAGCTATAAGAAAGTAATAATAATATTATACTTTACCTATACTACACAACAGGGGCACACCCAGGTCATATAGTTTGGGGCGGTGCTTCGATTTATGTAAAGGGTTTAAACCCCCAAACCCCACATAAATCGAGGCACCGGTTTGGGGAGGGGCTAGAGCATAAAAATACATGTTTGGCATTTTGGGAGAGATATAATGTCTTATAGTGTATAATCCAACAATTCAGTGGGCCCTCACCCCTATTTACGCCACTGCTTCATAAATAAACAAATTATTATTATTATGAATGAATTATTTAGCGGCTCTACTAATTCTTATGGAATAAGAAATTATTATGAGGTCGAGCAGTGCGTATTTTGAATTGCATACGCTTGTAAAATATAAATACATAATTTTTGCTGTTTGATAATTTATAATACTCAATTATTGACTTATGGCTTTCTAAAAAATATTTGTTTCTTTGGGCAATGGCGGATCTAGCACTAGGTTTAACAGGTCGTCCAAACACCCCCCCCCCCCCTTGAAATCTGAACCTACACTAGATAAGAAGGCGTAATTCCCAAAAAGAGGTTATTTTGGCCTGAAAGGACAAAAAATTGCAAAAAATTTAGCGCTACGCGCGAATATGATGCATTTCATGTCGATTTTGCCCAAAATTGACTCAAATTTTTCGCGATTACATATGTTCCTCATATATGGTTTTTGCCCACCCCAAAATCGATTTCTGGATACGGCCTTGATTCGATGTGATTACTCATGTGAATGGAACACCCCCTTGAAAAATCCTAGATCCGCCACTACCTTTGGGAGTCATAGTCATCTTGAAATTTTGGGCTGGGTAAAGCCGCATAAAAATAGGTCGGGGTCCCAACATGTCTACCCAATCGACATCTCTAATACCTTGACCGTTCAAACATTGTTTATTATAAGCAGACATCGGACTTGCATGCATATGCAAGTTTTTATAGAGCGTATCTACAACCCAAAGCTTTAGGATATACATGT
>JAQFYB010004605.1:0-15879 GCA_034694085.1 Pogonognathellus longicornis
GTTCACTCTTTATGTGTATGTGTGTACAGAATAATATCTCCGATACTTTTTTATATTCCGTTTGCAAGGGTTTATTTATTAATAAAATCATATTTTTTCAAGTTTATATTTTGTAGCATTAATTTTACGTTACTTTAATGTAAATTCATGTATAACATACATTGTTGAACCAACGTTAATCTAACATCAACTGCTACAACGTTAATTTAACATTTACACCTCTTCAGTTTTGATGTCCTAGTATTGTAAGTATGTACATTGTAATAATGTCATTGACCATACTTAAAAACTACATAACTTTGCTGGACAGTTCTCACGTTATGACAACGTCGCAGGTAATACATTGCAGTAATGTAGCATGGTTGATCGGGTTCATCCTTGCGCTCCCGGCCGTGAGGACGTTCCTCACCCCCCCTCCCCATTGTTACGGTACTGCAAACGGGTTTACAAACATTCAAACATCTTTGGAGAAGACTTCATAATGTAATTCTCAATAAAAAGTTAAAGGCAATTAATGCAAAAATTAGAGGCTATTAATTCAACTACAAAATTTGCATTAGAGGCTGTTCATTAATTCTTTTAGAGGCATTTAATGTAAAAAGTTCATTTCTTTTAGAGGCATTTAATGTAAAAAGTTCATTTCTTTTAGAGGCATTTTTAATTTATCATTTTGAGGGCCATTCCTTTATTTTAGAGGCTGTTTCATTTAATTTAAAGGTTCATTAAAATTAAGTCATAATTAAATCATTCAATCTACTTTAAATATTGTAGACTTACAACACATGGACTTATAACATAGGGACTTACTTTTGCCTGCTCTTCAACTTGTGATTTCCATTCCTTATAAAAGCTCTTTTCTCCACCATCGTCATATTCCATGTCAAACTTTTCCTTCAGCTTCTTTTTCATTTCTTCTCTACTTTCCTTATTTTTCTCTCCGCCTTTCTCTTCTACATCTTCTTCTCTTTTGTCTTTACTGTCTTTTTCTTCATTTGCATCTAATTCTTCAAAGTCTCCAAAAGCGTCGTCATCATCATCTGCATCTAATAAATTTTTAGCAGTTTCTGCATAATCCCCTCCCACAAAACAGTCAGTCAAATCTTCATCGTCCACCTCATCCTCTTCCATGATAATACAGTTAGCGAGATCAAACTCGGTTCTGGAAGTAACGTTCATGAAATCACTATTGTCATCGTACACCAATTTCTGTATCGATCGATTTCTAAAACGAGAGTAAAAGGCTTCCTCTGCGTCAGCATAAAAAGCTTCTTTATTTCGCTTTGATATCATTTCTTCCTGATCAGCATCATCTGAATCCTCAACTTCGTCTTCATTTCCCATTTCTTCATCCACTTCTGAATCGTCAACATCATCACTTTCACTGCCGCTTTCATCGTCACCATTTTTATTTGCAAAAATAACTTTTCTTCGAGTTCGACCATCCTTTCCTGGTACTAGCTCTACACTTTTTGATTCGCTGTCTTCTGGGGTTTCTTTATCACTGTTTATATTGTCCCCATTCTCGTATTCATCGTCACTGGAGCCTTGTTCTTCTCTATCTTCAGTTATATCAGTAGTATGAGTGGGAAAGTCCTTCGCCTCCGCTCCTGTGATGTAGGAAGACGAAGTGAAGAGTTTGACAACTGATGTATCCATCTTCTTGTCCAATGTTGATTTCAATCCTCTTAATTCCCCAACCAATGGTTGACTGCTTGTTTCTTCAGATGGATTTTCTTGATCAACATTTCCGTATTTTTTGTGATGGTGACTTCCTCCAAAATCTATATATACAGCATCCTTATCGTAAACGATTCCACCCACTCCTGAAAAAGGAGCATAAATTAACTTTTCCTTCTCATTCAATGAGCGTTTTAAAACTCGTTCTTTCATTGGCAATGGACAAGGATCCTCCAAAGCGGTTATGACAGATGGTGTATAATCTCCAACTCCTAGAATTTCCCAGATAATTTATTTATTAATTGCTACATAATTTATCCATCCATTATTAACTTAAACACATCTGATATTTTTTAAAACCTACCAGGTATATGAACAGCCATACGAGGTTTCAAAAAAGTGCCGTGCACGAACCCATACAAACAAATTGTACGATCAACTTTAGAATTTGAACGAATTAATTCTGGAGAAGTAAGATCTTCCATTCTGTCCGCGATGACATATGCATGTTCAGAGCGCCAAAGTGTCTGACGAAACTTCATTACGGAAATAAATCTGGCTAAATTGTGAATTTCATTCTTAGGATATGAGTTCGTCATTGCATGGTAGCCAGATAGATAAAACAACTTTGATCCAGGATAGACCTCAGTCCAAAATCTGTGCTTAAGAATTTTCTTTGTTTTCTTCAACTGATTTTTATTTTTGAATAAGTCTAAATGCGTCAGCACACCCATTATTTGAGGAAAACCGTGAACCTATAAAAGTCAAAAATGAATTATTTAAAAAAGGCAATCAATGCTACAAAACATCAATTTAGCAACTTTATTTACCTGACAAATATTCAAGAACTCAAATATTTCCATTTCAAATCCGAAAGATGCGTCAATCAAGAGAAGAACTAAATCAGCAACTTTTGCGACGTCAATCATAGAGTTAATATCATTATTGCATTCAATGATTGTTAGACGTCGTTTCTTCCCCGACACAATGGTCACAGGTCCCTTGATTTCACTAAGAGATTGCCTTGTAAAATTCTTAACAAGATTTTGGAGTAATGTTGACTTTCCTACTTTTGGGGGTCCAACGATAGCGATAATAAAAGGAGGCGGTTCCACCGGCGTTCGATCTACTTGTGGGACTCTTTCTTTCTTAGTTTCAATATCTTGGGTGCGCCGAAATTTTCTTTCCGCTCGAACCACAGAATTAATAGCAAAAGCTTTCGGGTTCCGAATTTTTGCGTCTATATGTGAATCGGATACGGCAGTCTTCCCTTTTTTCTTATCCGCCTTTCTTCCAGCCAGGGGCTTTCGATGTGTTTTCTTTTTGTCAAATATCTTCTCACCCTCCATTTTGTTGTATTTCAAGTTCTAAAAATTCCACATTCAATATTAATCAACTTAAATCATGTCATGCAACATACAAAGACAAAAGACCACAAATATTAAATCATTTTAGTTTTGTTTGTATTTAAAAACTAAACAGCATTATTAAGAATTTGAGTTATTCTTACTTAAAAAAGGTTAACAATGTGATTTAACGCAAGTGTTGAATCGTACAATTTGACTATTCTTAGTTCCAATTTCCAATGCATGTTGCAGTTGCAGTTCCCCACGTGCATTTCCAAGTTTGTACTTTCCACTTCTCAGTTTGTATTCAGCCTACCCGCCCAAAAGCATGATGAAATATTGAATTCACAAGCGGCACAATTTCTTTTCTCCAGAGTAGCAGAACCCCGTGAGCGTGGAAATTCCGCATCCTTTTTTATCACATCTTTAGATTAGCAAATTATCTAAATATCTGCCTAAAAATAAAGGGTGACTGGAAGAAATAATCAGAATTTGTAAAATTCGATAACTTGCTAGTTATAGGTTTGTCGTAGCAATTCAACACAAAAGAAAGAATTATGGAAGAGTACGCGCGTGAACCATGGTAAGCAAAGCAGTAAAAATTCTTAGACAATTTTTGGTGAATTAATGTTCGTATTCGAACAAAACAAATTCAAAATGTCAATGTTTTACATGTATACATACATATTACAACAAGTGACATTTTGTATAAGACTGGATTTAGACAGCGAGATCCCGCTATCCTAATACTCTATCATCTAAATCCAGCCGTATATATAATATATTTATGTAATATGTAATAAATAATTTACGTAGACATGAATGGCCATCAGCTATAAATTATTTGTATTAGAATACAAAATATAATATAGCCATTCATATCTAATAATTACGGATCATAAATTGTAAATTGTAAAATACTAATAAACATTCTGTTTTTAATAGCCCCTGGAGAGTGGTGGACGATTGTGGTGCGTTATAAAATTCAATATTGCACAAATATGTATGTATAAATATTAATCAATATAATTATAAAATTAACTAACCCAAACAATTATTGTACAGGTGGTGCATTCACAATGGGAGCCATCGGAGGAGCTTTGTTTCAATCAATTAAAGGGTTTCGTAATGCACCTGCTGGTTTCAGTCACAGACTAAATGGAAGTATGGCTGCTATAAAAATGAGAGCACCTATTACTGCCGGAAACTTTGCTGTGTGGGGAGGACTTTTTTCTACGATAGACTGTTCATTAATTAAAGTAAGAGGGAAGGAAGATCCGTGGAATGCTATCATCAGTGGAGCCGCTACGGGAGGAATTCTTGCTGCCAGAAGTGGAGTTGGTCCAATGATTGGTAGCGCACTGATAGGAGGTGTTCTTCTAGCTATGATTGAAGGAGTCGGAATATTATTTACACGATTTTCGTCTGAACAATTTAAACCTTTGACACCAGTAAGTTAACATTTAATTTCACATTCATTTCATTATTTTATAAATGAGTGGGGAATTGAATTTTTGATTGATTTGTAGGAGGAACAGTATCAACAAATGATGGCACAAGATCCAAACTTTAGACCTCCCCCTGGTATGGGCGAGAATCCTTATCAGGCTAGTTAAAGACAACTTAATCAATGTATAAAATTCCGTAGTAGTTTAAAGTATAACGCATATATTTGTGAATTCTGTCTTGATCTGTCAGAATGAAGACCTTGTCATAATTTTGTTTCTGTGCCGCATTCTATAATTAATAACAATGTATCAATAAAATAATAGTGACTTTCATTCTTAAAGTTTTTGCGCTGCGTTGACTTACCAAAGGCATTTACCAGCATTCCTTTCTAGTTAATTAATTATTACTCTAATTGTAAGAAATTATAATTTTATTAATATTGATAAATTAATAAATTATTCATTTCGTTAAGAGAAATAGATTATATAATGGTCTCCACTTTATGATTCTTTCTGACTTTTACTGCTTGACTCTTTAGGCGAAAGAAAGTCACATTATTTTGCGTTGTTTAGCTTTAACTATCAGGTTTCAAAATCAAAAGACCATTTATTTAAACTCTGAAGTTCATTTGAAAAAAAATATCCCAGACTTTGATTGTGTATTAGGTAATTGATAGTTAGAAACTAAAACATTTATTGGAGTAGGAAGCACTATCATCACTCTTTTTTAAAGGAAAAAATGAACGTTCCAAAAGCCTTTTGGATTATGAAGTAGCGTTGTCAGTGTCACTTGTTGGCGATAAAAGAACCCATTCATTGTAAATAACTATTTACATACTCCAAAACGAACATTTGTTGCACCAACCATATTCTTTGTGTGTATGACATTGATCCGTCTTATTTGTTGTTTCACCATCATTTCCTTTCTTGACACCATTTTAATTTTTAAACTTTTTATATTGAACAAATAATGGCTACGTTCATTTTTTATACCTTTCAAAGTTTGACCCTGTGGATCATAAAATATTATTAGCAATAATTGGAATTATCAAGAATGGTTTAATTCTGCCAGTAGTTTAGTGTAATCGAGTGTCCTAAGCAACAGAAGTTAGAAGCACGTTCATTATCCATATTTGTTTGAAAAGTAATTTATGAGCTTCATTAAGACATAAGAGGCATTTGCATCACAGAATTAACATCTGCGAAAATCTTCTCAAAAAGTTGTGTCAACAGTGTCAAGTGAATTTCCTCTCAAGATTTGATATTTTTCGGCAATTGGATAATTCCGGGAGTTTTACAAGGAAGCAGCGCACTCCAGTGTTTTGGAAAAATGGCTGTTAATAAGGTGAAACTTGTCAGTTCGGACAATGAGGAGTTCAGTGTCGATCCGGAAATCGCAAACATGTCGATGACCATCAAGACCATGTTAGAGGATCTCCACGTCGGAGCGGATAATGATGATAATAAAATTCCTCTTCCCAATGTTCGTGGAGATATTCTTCGTCGTGTCATTGAGTGGTCTCGATTCCACAAGGTAATGTCAATTAAAGCAAATCGCAAATTCATTATATAGTGGAATTGAGTAGAACTCAACTCTGATTTTCTTAATGTCTTATTGATTTTCTAGGATGATCCTCCAATGATTGAAGAAGATGATACACGTGAAAAACGAACCGACGACATCGTCGATTGGGACAAAGAATTTTTGAACGTCGACCAAACTATTCTTTTCGATTTGATCTTGGTATACAAAAGTGCTACTTTTGAGTGACATTCGAACGTTTCATTTTCACTCTTTTAATTTTTGTTTGTCCCTATTTAGGCCGCTAACTATCTGGATATCAAAGGATTGTTGGACGTTACCTGCAAGACCGTGGCTAATATGATCAAAGGCAAGACTCCAGAAGAGATTCGTCGTACGTTCAATATCAAAAATGATTTTACTCCTGCTGAGGAGGAGCAGATCCGCAAGGAAAATGAATGGTGTGAAGAAAAGTAAATCACTCTCCTTCACTCTATTCTCAGGACATCCTCACGTTACACACATTAGTTTAATAATATAATTTAATTACCCACCTGTGAAACTTTAACAATGTAAATAGTCTCTACATGTAATTACTGATTTAACTGCAAAATTAGGCCATTCAAAATTATTGTTAAAGTATGTTTTATAGAAATGAGCAGAGGTTTAACTGCAATCAAGCATAATTATGTAATATCTATATTCAACATCAATCTTATAAATTCAAACTTGGGATGAAACAAAGGTAAATCTTCAAACATATTTCATAGCATGGTGTAGGTGTAACTGTAACATACTGTAGCAAAAATCAAATAAAAATAAGTTTACTGTTATTTATGTAACAATTTTTGTCTTTTAATATTAATTGTAATGTAACTCTAGATTTTCGGATTAGAGAGAATATGGATATAATATTAGATTGGTAAATTAAATGGGTACTGTATGACAATTTAGCAATACATGGCAATGACGTAATACGTAAATAATGTTCATTATGCAAGCATTTGTGGGTTAGGTAGCAGTATGCAGGCACTTATATTGTACGGGGGTACCTATATTTATATATACATTATCTATTACATCGTATTTATATTACAAGTTGAGCATAGTTTTATATTTTATGATAGCTTTATAAATCGTTTGTGTGCGTGATAACGATTTTAACAATAATATTGCTACAGCTCGCCAATTTCAGCACAAAATCAGCTTATTTCGCGTTAGTATACTTTTTGCAAACCGTGAAAATTACCAGACTCGAAGCTATTCTGTTGTATGGCAATCAAGAGTTATTGATAGAATTAATCGATATGACATCGATGCATTAACAAAAGTACAAACAGATAGATGCTGTTGTAAGGCTTTGTATGTATGTCCATTCCAAGGATAGAAACCAAAATGGTTTTAATTTTCAGTAGGATCTATAGAGTAGCAGCAGTAATACTTACACAATATCTTTGTTTTCTTTGAACAGTACTTTAAACGTATATAGGTATATATATAGATAATATAGATAATCACAATATTGGTAGTAATTTAGATTGTCAATAAAAGCTAATAGCATTTTTACATCACAATTCAAAATGAAGAAGTCAATTTGGGAGGTATTATTACTTTTTACAATTAGGTAAGCAGTAAAATAAACGACACAATTTGCACATAATTTATACCCTGTGATGAAACATCTTTGTTGCATATTATCTAATATAATTTATAATCCTATTTCTTTGAAAGATTAGTAATTTCAAGTATTAAAAACTTATTATTATAATCCTTGATGTCTACAGCAATATGACTTTCTTGCTCAAGGTCAAGGCCCAAGAAGAGATGAATTTTGCAGACTTACTTCTCGACGAGAATGCTTTACGAGGTATGAATTTTTTATGCATTTTAAGGGATTGGAACAGTATTTAGTATATTCATCTTGGATAAGCTGACATTATTACTTTCAGCACATACATGATTATCATTATTAGATTATTTTTACAAAAAGTTGTGTAATGTCAATAAATAGTAATTGTAATCATGTCACTTCTAAAAAAAATAGGGTCACGATGGTTAGGGGACTATAATGGAAAAATTACTGTAGAGCATTCAGTGGATATAGTGGACATTTCCAGAGTCAACGTTGAGGCAATGAGCTTGCGGTATAGTTTATGTGCATTTAAACTTTAAACTCATGTGTTTAAACATTTATAGGGGACACATTTAATATGAATTACATTTTTATTGCATTTATTTTCAGTATTGAGTATTTTTTGAGGCAAAGATGGGTAGCGACTAATTTAACATTTCCACCCGGATTATTCTTAGAAGATGATACAAAACGTACAATTATAGTGGCACCTGCTAAAGTTTTAAATTACGTTTGGAGTCCAGATTCTTACCTTCCGAATGCCAGAGAAACAAGTAAGTTTATTTATGTTAAATGTTAGGGTACAATTCATTCATTTTTCATCATTCACATAATATGTTTTAACATGTAATCGCTATTATATCTTTTTCACTGCCGTATATTGATTATCTTGCTAACGATGGCATTTTTTTAAATAGAAATTTCGTCTTTTAGTAGTCAACAAACAATTGCAACAATAAGGAGAAACCGGACGATAACATTTTCTGCGCGGTTGTATACTGTACTTGCCTGCAGCTTCAATTTCGTGTGGTATCCATTAGACAGACAAAACTGCGATCTAATTGTGGAAAGTTGTAAGGTTTCTTTTAAAGAGTTATATTGTTATTTAGGACATGGTATTACACAAATGCATGTTATGGAGTTTTCATGTCATGTAAATGGATGGAAAATAGTACGATTTACTTTGTCCACACAACATGCAATGCAACTACCTATATGCATGATTAATATATAGTATATAGTATTGATTGATACATTATTTTATGGAGTATGAATGTATGAAGCGTTTACAGCCTTCGTTGAAAAACAATGCATTTGCGTTGAGAAAGTCAATATTACTGTACATGTTTTACAAAATTTGCAGACGAGTGGCCCTCAGATAAAGTTTTATATAGTTGGGACGAATATAATCCAGTGACAACTTCCCAAATAAAACTTCATCAGTATTCACTTCAGCCTTTGAAAACAGATCTGGGAGTATCACATCGATTTGGAATGGGGGGTCAGTTATTAACAATTAATTAACATTGTTAATTTGTATAAAAAAACTGCAAAAAATATCAATACTCTGTAAAGTTTATTCGATTTAAATGATGTAATGTTGCTAGCATACTTACGTATGTGCAACGCTAGTAACATTAATCTTGCGTATATGTACAGTTTTGTAAAAAATAGAGTAATGCACATTTACATAATATATTAGCTAAATGCACTTAAAAAATTTAACTTTCATTTCATGTACTCATAACCCATACAACTTCCCCCGTTGGGGAGAAAAAGGGAAGAGTTCTACTAATTAAACGGCCACCCTGTACATTTTTATAGAGTCCTTCGCGTTTGTGAAAATCCGATTTACCTTCGAGAGAAATATTGCCCACCACTTCATACAGATATTTATACCAACGATTTTGATACTCATCCTGTCGTGGTTTAGCTTTTGGCTTGACCTTGATATTATTTCTGGAAGGATTGGTCTATTAATTACTTGTATGCTTACAATTGTCACGATGCATACAGGACTCCGAGGAGATTTACCTCCTGTTAACTACATCAAGGTAAAATTTAAACACTATTTACCTTCTCAATTTTATTCACAATTACATAACCTCACATGAGCCATTGACTCATGCAAAAATCATTTTGGTCTTTCTTTAGATGATTGACATTTGGATGGTTAGTTGCATGACATTCATATTTGCAGCTTTGTGTCAATGTTTTATCGTTATAAGTATTAAAAGGGACGAAACAGCGAAAAAGGAAAAGGAAGAGGAAAGGAGGGCGAAGCGGTGTAATAACCCAAATGGAATAACGGATGAAAAAGTACACAATTTTAACATACCTACTTTGTTTTGTACTATTTCAGCTGGCAATGACAATGAGTCTCAGTTATGTAGAACATCCTAGCGCATAATGTTGCACAATTTACCATATATTATTTTTTCAATCATAACAGTTTGGAGATGGAATACACAAAAATGCATGGGATTTGCCTGCTAACGACACACAAAATGATGGTATTTTAGAAAGATTAACGACTGGCGAGTTAAGTGCAGCGTATTGGAAAAGGAAGAAGATAACGAGGTATTCAACTTGGGAAAAGATTGATAAAGCTTGCCGTTGGGCCTTTCCTTTAATGTTCTTAATATTTATTGCATTGTACTGGCCTATATTAATTATGGGCTCAGAAACTCAAGAGTAACTCTCGCATTAAAAGCGCTCTTGAATAACACTTTAATTTAATAGTTTAAAAGACTCACTTATTAAAAGCAGCTAACTAACGTCACTTTCATGTAGCAATAAATTAAGAACCGTAGTAAGAAGAACTAACCTGAATAAGTATCCCCATATACAGCTACCTAAAATTTATTACATCATACAGTAAAGCCCATAAACGACGCCTGTAAAAGTACAATCTGTACAATTGGTATGTATACAATTACACGTCTCACTTCGTGTTGTAGTACTTTGTAGAATATCCAGCAAATAAATATAAATACAATACATGAATACATCTATGGACTTCTTGTAATAATATACATCACGAAAATTTTATTTTGTTCATTTCAAAGTCAATGTGTAATGTGTACCTACATTATATAGTATTTTCATGTTAGAAAACATAAGGAATAAGTCTGTAAGGAACCTTTTTACAATATTCATTCCAGCTTTTTCCATACTTTTCTTGGCACTTGCTTTCATCTCTAAATATTCTGTGAATTAAGAGGACAGTGAGAAATATTAGATAAAGAAAAGGCCAGACGCCATATTGAAATCCTCCAGGCACTGACCACAGGAAGGCAGCAGTAAGCTCAAAAGTGTAATTTATTTTACGAGCTACCCCCCACCAACCAGAAATCATTAAGTGACTGTCTTTTCTTTCCCCAGTAGTAGTAGTGTAAGACGCTTTTACAGCTTCAGCTTCTTGTCCCCAGATCTATGAAAGTTAAAAAATCTCATATCAATAATACACGTTTAAATACTGCACACTGGGAAATGTTTGTAGAGATTAGGAACCTAATCTTGTACGATAAGCGCTGATTAAATAAGAGGGGTCAATAAAATTATATATACAGATTTTAAAATTGTTGTAAAATACCTTTATTTTGCCACCGGATGTGCGGAATAATTCTTTCTGTCTATCCACGTCATAATTAAAATAAATTGATGCCAGACCAAGAATAAATATCACCGTGGATAAAACCAAGCCACAGTTTGGCTGGTGATACACGTAAAAGTAAGAATGAAATGTGTAAAATGATGGAATCCATACTAAACAGCCCCAACAAATGTAATAGCCAGCACGGTCCAATGTGATATCCAAAGTATTAAAATACCTAAAGAAAATTGCAAATCAGTTACAATTTCAATAAGAATCAAAATCATAATTTTATAAATATACTTGTGCCCCCTCAAAGGCAAAGGAGACATACCCTGTTTCCCATCTGAAGAACTTGTAAATGTAAATTGTCTGTAGCAGGACATTCACTAGATGACCAGAGTCAAATCCTTTAGTTTGGTATGCAGCACAAAAGAAAATTAAAATCAACAATTGCCACATCATCATTCCAATACGACAATTAGTTAATTGTTTGACATCCACTCCTAATATCCGAGGATGCAATTCCATGCCTCGATAAAACTCATGCAAAATGGGAAAATTCTATTCAAATCCATTTGAAAATCATACAGTTATTCATATTGATTTATAAATGTAAGAACATGATTTACATTTAATTTTGTGTTAAATATTAACTTACCCCTTTCAATAAGTAAGGGTCTTTCTCATCTTTTTTTAGTTTAGCTCGAATTAAAAGATAAAGGCAGAGGGATAACGCTACAATATTCAATCCTCCGAGAATTGGTCCCATGTTGTCGTATATGGATACCCAAACACTGGGCTTAAGATAAGTAATAACTCCAAAAGCTGCCATTGATGCAAAATAGTAAAGCTCTCCATTTGCCTGTAGAATTTTAATGGGATAAATTGACATCTGATTTTTCATGCGATTGGCCAACAATTAAGCACCTAATTACTTTTTATTGTTTACGTTTAATTTTTTACCTGATATTTTGGACTGTAGCCGAAAGACGTAGTTGGTCCATAGAAGACCTTGGAAGGAACCCATAGCCATAAGAATCCCCATAAAAACATACTTCCTATAACTTTCCATGCGAATGAGTTTCCCCATACAAAAGATGTTTGAAATCGTTTCTCAGGATTTCCAGCAGCAGCTAAATATTGTGCGGCTGCAGTAAAAACTACGAGAAAAACTGGAGGGATTATCCTCTGGTTAATCAAATCTGCCAAACTTCCCGACATTGTGTAAATCTGCAACAGAAGTTACATGAACCAAATTAACACTTAAAGATTTCAATAAGATTTGGATTACTTGTAAAAAAGTAACACTTTTACAAAGTTTACCGATATTACTGTGTTCTGAAATCCAAGCTACATCCAAGAGTGTCTGTCAAGCTATACAAGAAAAGTATGTAGCTGACTTTATAGCAGGAGTAAATGCCTACACGCACTGTTATAGTTTCACTTCACGTTCACATACCTACGCTTGAATTCGGACTTTTGGAGTGCATGCACAAACTCAAATAGATAACACATTCCGTTGCCAAATCACAGATAAAACAAAACAGGTGGCTAAACGCAAGAAATCAATAAATTGTCAACTCTTTTATTTGTTCTATAACAACTAACTGATATATATATTATGGACCTAGGTATACATTTGCACATTGATAACGAATACTAACCTACACGATTTCAGTATATGCTTATGGCTTATATAACTATAAAATTCATTAAAAAAAATTTCAATAACTGTACCGAATCCTTCACTAACCAAAAACACATTAGTTTCAATTAGTTATTTACACAGTTATAAATGTTCGCACGAATTGAAAAATAAATTTTCATGAGGGAATTTTTAGTATAATATGTGCATGTGAATGAGTGAATGGCAATGCAGAATAATGCACCTGTTTGTTAGCGAAGTTGATTTTACTTCGCTCACAGACTGAAGTGAACTGTCAGGTTGGTGTACACAGTTCAAGCACTTAGCGTATGAGATGATAAAGAATCAAACAAGTTTGGTTTGAGTATTATGCAATGCTAAAATGCTACATAAAAGCCCATTTACGTATTAACACGCACACATGAACACATAAGAGATCTACTAAGGATAGTAAGCTAAAAACAACATTGCTTGTATAGAGCCTTCCTTGCGCTGCCCTGCCTAACCTAAAACATGTTACTATGCAGCACTATAAGAAAAAAAGACATGTTTCAAGGTCAAACCAAGTCAAACACATGTACATCCCATAATCAATTGCTATAATAGTTCCAAATAAACCATGTTTATGTATTTAACTTTAGGATGCACAGGAGTCTTTTAGTCTTTGATTTAAATATACAAAGAATACGTAGGTAATTGTACTCTAATTACATAGTATATAGACATACCTATTCTCTGTATATAGTATTTTAATTTTTGAACTAACTAATATGGCAGTACATGCTATATAAAACCTCTTGCTGCACAACTATAGCTGGAAAGAGGAGAATCATCAGATCAGACATCAGATTCATTACATCAGAGTCAATACATCTTCATAATATGAAGATGTAAGCTATTGATAACTTCAAGAGAAATTGAGTCATGGTGATTTTCATAATATAAAGAAATCGCCATTACCTCAACTTTTCTTGGATAACTTTACAGCAAATCTTCTTTTTCTGCAATACTTTTAATCTTAATCGTTCGACAATCCAAAAGGATTTGTTTCAGATCAACTACACATAAAAACATACATCACGTTATAGCGTATTACGCTGATGTACTGCAGTAATAATTCTATCTATAAACGATTAACAATATAACAAAGAACCTCAATGTAATATAGCCATTGCATTGCATAAATATGATCACAAACTGGTAATGCATAGTGGAATGTCAGGATTATCAAAACTCTTGGCGTACTTACTGAGCTTTGACTTGATGTCTCTTTACATACTTACAGTTACAAATACGTACAGTTACAACTACAAGTGCTAGGTTACAAAATGTAGCATCACAAATATCAAAGAAAGTTAAGATCATGGTAATTTCTTCCCTATCATTCTATATTCTAGAAGAAAACATCATGACCTCAACTTTCCTTGATAAAAATACCGTAGACATAAGTACTGTTAGGATTAGGTCCTATGACTACTGGATTGTTATTTAGTAACAATCATTATCTCTTTGTTTTCATTTAAAACAATAGAGCTCCCTGTTACGTCCGACCAGTTTTCGGACCCAAATAAATACGAGAGCCCGTAGGTTAGAAAGGCCAGTTCTTTGACCACAGCTCAAGGAATCTCATCTCCAGGACTTCTCTGGGTGAAAACCCAGACAACTCCTTTTCTTCCTTCAACGAGACTTAGGGAATAATATCTCTTACTTGAGATAGTCAGAGATCTTTCCATAACTCCGATCTACGTTGCAACTTGCCAATCTAAATACCATTGTTGTACTTTCATTTGCATTTGCATCTAAAATACCTCACGTACCGAATCATCCTTCATCATCATATTGCATGCCAATATTCATATCTAAAGTAGCAGTAGTCGAACTCGGGAAGGTGTCACACCTAACAACTGGGGGCCGGTCCACTACTGTTTACACCGTTGCTGTTCACTTCCGGTCCACTGCTGTTTACGCTTTGGGGTATTGTGAGAAATTCGAAAATAACTGGAAAAGGCAATTTTCTGAAAATTGATTTCGTTGTTTTCTTGAGTTTCCCCAATATTCTCACTTTGTATTCGCACTGTTGACTGCTTACTATTGCTCTTCAAAAAATAGCAGCAAAATTCTTCAAACCAGTGCCAGCGATGAAACAGTAATTCATTACGAATTTCTGTTTTCTCCTTGTCCCACTGTCTACTCCGTTGCTGTTTACATTTCCTGGCGTTCCTGTCAACTGTTTGCAGTTTTCTACATTTGCTGTTTCTCCATCTGAGGCTTTCTCTATTCCTGTCTACTATTTGAAGATTTCCTCCACTTGCTTGTACAGAAAGTTGTACAGCACTTTCAAAAAATCTCCATTTGATGTCTATTACATCATCCCATTTCGGTCTACGACACAAGAAAAAATGACTAATTGGTTTTCCAATTACTCATCATTTTCACAACTTCCAACATTCCATTCTTCTCACCATGCCCCGACAATCACAATGATTGAACGTTTGAGCCGTGATATGAATGCAGATATGTCAGAAGAGATGAAACAAAATGTTGTGGACTCCAATACTCAGGTTTTGGACAAATATAACATTGACGAGGACATTGAGGTGTTCATGGAGGAATTTGATAAAAAATACAGCCCTACTGGGCACTACATGAAACTTTGACAGTCAAGCTTATCAATCAATGGACAAAAATATATCACATCAACATTCAGGTTAAACATCTGTTGAGAAATAAATCACACTCTCCTAAGTTCTGCACACTAAGAAATAAACCTGAGAATCCAATGCATATACATATATGTATTAGACTGCAGGTTTACCGGGGGATTTGTAGGTAATAGTATTTAGTGTGTGGACATGGACCCGTCCATCTCCAAAACTTTAGGATGTTTTCATAGTTGCTAAAGCGAGAAAATGACTTTGCTGTCATACACTACAACTCTGGCACATACTCAAACTCTGTTATAAAAATCCGATTGTTCTCTTAAATCTCCTATTACTCCAATACACTACGA
>JAQFYB010004606.1:0-15877 GCA_034694085.1 Pogonognathellus longicornis
GGGGGGGGGGGGCCAATTGCCCGTTTGCCCCCCCCCCTGAATACGGGCATGTACGGCACCTTTGTCGCCTGCTTGCAGATGCAGCAGAGCAGACCATCGCATCGCCGCGCCGCCGGTTGCTGTGAAATGTGTGAAAGAAGTATTGTGCCCAATATCAATATCAGTCCCTCCGATGCATGGTTGGACGGTGGGAGTACGATTTTCAATGTATTGCAGCCCAAAAGATATCAAAAAGAAATTATACTTTCAATGAGGACAACCTCGATCGATTTTTCGGCAAAAATTACCTGGACGTAATTTAAATAATTGATTGAAAAAGAGTATTTTGCAAGAAAAATGGGGCGAATTGAGTATCATTTATTTATAAAATGTGAAATGGAGAGTTGTAAAATGCAAATTTGGCAATTGATATTGACGAAAATCGTAATTAATTGTTGCACTGTTTTGATAGATAAGTAGTAGTAAATTTTCATTTATTAAATGGAAATAACCGTCACATGAAATAATGTGATTGCCCAAAGACACGGCACTTATGATATATATGATTTAACAAGTTTATAATATATTTATATCTATGAAAAACATAAATGAGGTGAAAAACATATGATTTTATGTATAATTATAAAGATGATTATGTAGGATTCTACTGTAGAATCCTACATAATCATCTTTCTACATGAGCCTTTAAGGACACTCATCACTATCCTACTATTCAAATCCTTAGGAAGTTTAAATCGTTTTCTGAATTTTTCAAAGAACATAGGTATAGTCCCTCTTGCTCCTATCATTAGACCGATAACTTCAATTTATACGTGTCCGAAACTAAAATTCGGGAATTCAAAAAATTTACTTCAAGGCGAACCAAAACTTTGTATACCAATTTCGGGCAAAATAGATATTTTCACACACAACCCTGCCCTGTACTACAAGAAAGTGGTGGGTGGTAGCAAGTTTGTGTCTGCCCTGAACAGAAATCAGGCCAAAACGAGCGGGAATTTAAATACGTAATTCCTTGAACTACACAAAAGTTATACAAACAAACAAACATGAAACTACTAATTAATAATAATATCAAATGCAAAAATGTAAAAAGCGTATATTGGAAAAAATGTGTAGCTCAGTTCTGAATTCTTTGTAGCAACAAAATATATGTAAACGTTATAGTCAATAGTTTAGTTAGTCAACAGTTAACCAGTTGTTTGTCCATTTAAAAATAATATTTTAATTTTAAAGACCAGTTCACAGTTTGCAAATTAGATGTAAATATTTGATAATGGCGTATTCTACCAGTGATTTTTCACTAAAGTTATTAAAAAGGTGTGCTAACTGTAATTTTAAATTCAATGCAGAATCTATTGGAATTAACACTTTGAATTTTTTTGCTACACGAGAAGATAGTTCCAAGTTCGCTTTGCAAAATGAGTTAAGTGTTGAAATAATTGACATCATTTGGCATATTTATGGAATTTCGTACCGACAATTGCTCGGTGTCCTTTTAGAAAAGTACGACAATCCGCTGTTACTGAAAGAGGAAGTAGAGGACTGTGAGGCGAGAATAGTCGATGATTCGTCTAAAATTTTATTGTGCTCTAATTGTGCAATTCTATTTGAAAATCTTTATGACGCTTACAGGAACTTTGACAAAGTCTCCTCCACTGAGTCCGTTCTCAAAAGAGCTATCAAAGATCAAAGATATGGAAAAGAAAATGATGGAAAGGTTAAGTTAGAAGTTCCTGATCATGTCTCCAACGAGCTTGCTACCGACTGGGGTATACAAACATTTCCATTTTTCGAAGAAAATGAAGAAAAAGGTTATGAAGAGAAGGAGACCGAAGTCACCGAAGATCCTTTGGACGGTTTGGAATACATGACAAATTGTCAAGTTGTATTATCCGAAATTAATTCAGTCAAAAGTAAATCTAATTATGAACTAAATCAATATTTAAAAAAAAAGGTTTCATTACTAATTATTTTGTCAGCAGTTTACATTAATTAATATGATAATTAATGTATACAAAATTATTTATAGAAGAGGTGAAGGATGAATCTCTGATTAAACGTACAAGAAGAAAGACATATGTACATTCGTATACTTACACCGAGAGAGAACAAACCACTGGAGAAAAAATAACGAAATCAAAGTCATCAAAGAATGGTATAAATAATAATTTAATAATACTCCCACGGTCAGACTAGACTTTTAATTTTAGATCATTATGGTCTAAAGTCAAAATTCTTCAAATAGTATTTTTCAACATACTTTTTGTCGCTTTTTGGTACAGGCTCCAAACCAAAAAGGGAAATTTCTGGTCTTGAAAAAGCAAATCGAAAGAGACGAGCTCTTGGGTTTGGTAGAAAGAAAAGATATAAGCAAAAGCAACAGATTTTAAAAATGGTCAACTTGAAGGAGTTTGAAAAAAATTTGGTTGAGACGACCGACAATATTCCAGATAATAAATTTGATGAAACATTGGAATCAAGTTCGGCAATAGGATTTAAATGGGTGATATGTTGTGGCATTCGATTTGTTTGCCAACATGAATTATCAGAACATAAAAGAGTGAAGCACAGCAACGCAGACTCCATTCCTTGTGAACTTTGTCAAAAAGTGATAGTAATCGAAGAAATGTCAAATCATTTATTTAAAATTCATCGAATAAAACCGGCACATTTTACTAAAGCGTTTCAATTGAACGAAGCAGAAGTTGCAGTTGAAGTAAGTGTTGAAGAAAGGAAGACAACTGTTGAGGGGGATAATGAAGGATACACATGCGAGTTTTGTGGCTCTACCATCTTTTACCTGGATGAATTTCTTCCTCACATGATTCAACATAAAGAATATTCCAGCAAACGAGGACCAAATAAAATCATTTACCCGATTGATTGCTGTAAAGCGACTTTAAAGAATGCCGACGCGTACGAACATCATCGACGAGAAAAACACAACAAGTCGTTCTTAAAAGTGCAGTGTAAATTTTGTGATTTAATTGTTCCGAAAGGATATATCAAGGGACATTTAAAATTTGTACATCGATACACTAAAGAAAAAACAATTAAATGCCCGAAATGTGATTTAACTTTTGCCGGAGAATTCTGCCTTTCAATTCATCAAAAGAATGAAGGTCACGAAGAAGATGTGCTGTGTGGTGTTGCTAATTGTACCAAAGTATTTAAAAATCTGCACTCACTAAAAATTCACAAACGATTTTCACATTTTGGAGAATTGAAGTATGCATGTCAGTTTTGTAGCAAATTATTTCGGAGTCCATCTACAAGAAGACAACACGAATTTAAACATGAAACAGAGTTCAAGTTCGTGTGTGATGAATGTGGCAAAGCGTTCACTATGAAAAAGCGATTGTTAACTCATCTGAAAAGACACGCGGATGAAAAATTAGATCGGGAGAATTTTAAATGCAAAGATTGTGGAAAGAACTTTAAACACAATGAAGGATTAAAAAAACACATTCGAATTTTTCATCGAGAGGATTTGAAAAAAATCTTCACATGTGAATTGTGTGGAAAAACGACAAACAATATGACTAATATGAGAATACACCAACGAATCCACGATACCAATAGAGTTGTCAATACCAAAAAAGGAAAAACGCCAGCAACACCCTCAAAGGAAACCGTTGTTCCTCCAGAAAATGTCATTGTTTCCAATTTACCACTTTGGAATCCAGTACCTGATGGTAATGAATATACTTAGTTAAAATGTCACAGCTAAAAATATTTCACAACTACTAACATATAAGTAAGACTTGTTTGCATTGGTTAAGATGTTTTTCTAAATAAAATTTTGTTTCAAAACTATAACATCTAATATCTACAGTCTCTAAAGAGGTGTGATTTACTTCATTCGAAAGAAAAAAAGATTTCCTAAAACATTTGTGATATGACGTCTAGGGCATTGAACATAAAATTTAAAAAGGATTGTAAATATCTGTTTACTCTAGACTTAGAGCATGAGTTGTCTCTAGCAGGGTTACAAAAAATACTTTCTTCCCGGAAAACCTAAATCGATTTCCCAGCGTAATTTTGCACAAATCTTCATCATGTTGTGGGCTTTCACGATGAGTAGTGTTGCAAAAAAAGTTATCGTACCGTTTGACCTCTGGAGGTCATCGAATGTTACTAGGGTTTCAGCCCAGTTTTCGTCCGATTTGGCTAAAACTTCGCACAATGACTAATGAAATAGGGCTGATCAACTTTGATCACGGTGTCATTAACATTTACCTGGCCGTTTGACCTCTGGAGGTCATCGAATGTTGCCAGGGTTTCAGTCCACTTTTCGTGAGATTAGGTTGTAACTTTGCACAATGACTAATGAAATAGTGCTGATCAACTTTGATTAGGGTGTCAACTACATTCACCGGGCCTCCAAACCTTAATAAAGAAAAAAAGTAACTGTAGTTGGCTTAGACCGAAACCCTGGATAACGACTACATTTGAGACAAAAAATTTCTTCAAATTTTGAATTTTAAAAACTACAAATTTTGGTTTACAGATTTCTAATAAACAGTAGCAGATAACTGGATAGTTTTCTAACAAATACAAAAAATCCCAAGTTACCCGGTTGAAAGGAACATTAATTATTTTGTAAAAAGTTCATTCCATGGTAAGTTGCGTCTGTTTCAAGACTTGCAAGCCCAAGGTGTTACTAAAGGTAGCGGGAAAGAAACAAATATTGTACGACAACATGAATGTAATCGAGCAATTTATTAAACTTTTTGTTATTTTTATATTGTTTTAGAGCATTTAAATAAGTATTGACTAACTCGGTAATTGATAATGACGACCAGAGAAATCATTAACCTGTCATTTGGTAACTTTTCTAATTATGTTGGAGCTTACTGGCTTAATTCTCAGGTAATTCATAGTCGATTATCATTATTCTTGGCAGATGTTAATAATAATATCAATCGTCAACTAATTTTATTAAGTGTTGAACTTGAATTTTAACCTGTCACATGTGTTATAAATTGATATATGAATCGTACTCTTTCTTTTTGTAATTTGATTTCATTTATGATTTAATTTCATAATTATTTGTCTGTAGATTCGTTATTTAGGAGTGGATTCCGAATTTGATTCCAATGTATTGTGGAGAAAGGAATACTGTCCTAGACTCATCACAGCCGACTTTAAAAATAATTATGGTAACCTTTGCTTGGAAGGGAAGCCAGTTGTGGCAAAACCTGGACAAGGGAAACAAAAGAAGGTCTCAGAATCTAAAAAACCGACACCAGAGGATGAAGTAGCATCTTGGTCAGGAAAAATTGAAACGTTTGAGAATGTAAATACTGGAAATGGTCAAGCCTGTTGGACAGATCTAATTAAATGGAAAAGTGAAAATGTGGCTGTTCCCAGTTTAGGCTTTGATCGACTAGACGATTTTTCAGAAGGACGGGGTGCTTTTTTACCTCTCGAAGAAGTACTAGAAGATTCAGTGAGAACTTATGCGGAAGAATGCGATCTCTTACAAGTAAATATTAAACTGTAATTGTAATGTATTTGTCAAGCTTTATCATTTTGTACCCCTTTTGTAGATTGCAATACAAAGCCCATGTAATTTGAGCTCGGCTATGAAAGCAAGTAAAGCAAATGGGGATTTTAATAAGATAAAATCAGGGATGGCATTTTTTCCAGGGGATCCTGGCTCGTCCACTGGTTGGGGCGGGGTAGGGCCGGTAGGGCTTCAAAGGATGGTTCCGGGTATTAAGTTAAGACCACCGGCTGATAACCCGTGTCAACTACGTCGGAAATAGGGGTTTCCGAATTCCAATGTTTCCGATATGTAAATATTCGCGTAAAAATTAAAAACAAAATTCAACATGTGGGGAATAGAAAAAATTGTCTATTTCAACCCCAATTTTGACCCCTTATTACATCGATTTTGGAGCTAGAAATTTTATCCTAGGTAAAGTGATTATGGAGAAAGTTTTTGAAAATGGTTCGGTGTGGTTACAAGACCTAGAAAAAAATCTATTGATTTTTGAAAAACTACAATTCGTGGATCATTCATATAACAATGTTGACTACTTTTATGCGACAAAGTGATAAAAGACGGGATTCTGATAATATATTGCCAAACTTCTGTGCATCTCAACATTTATTTATTGATTTTAAAATACGCCCGATTTAAGGTGCAGGGTAACTGGTCTTCCTTCACCTTAATGCTGTAGCTGAAAATTCAGTACATGAAGATGGCGCATGGCGGTCATGGATGGGACAATAATGGTACTAACTAACTATACATTTAAGATTGAAAATATATAATCAAGTATCTAGGAGTTTAAAAATATGCCTGATTTAATGGTGTAGCTGAAAATCTATTTGTGTATTTAAACTCCTAGATGCTAGATTTTATATTATTAATCTAAATATGTACAGTTAGTATACCATTGACGATTGCCCCAAGCCCCACCCTTTATTAGCCCCACACATGACCGCCATCTTGATGTACTGAATTTTCAGCTACACCTACTTCTACTGGTATCAATTTCCCGAGGAATTTCCAGAAAGCCAAGCCCCCTTGGGGACTTGACTGTATTTGTGTTGGATTTCCAGAGTCTTCCGAAGGAATGAAGTTAAATAGTCATTATGTTTTAATTGCTTTTAAGAAGATTATTTAGGATTGAAATTGTTTTTGTGCTCTTGTAGGGATTTCACTTTTTGTCTGATGTGGATGGTTTCGGAGGCTTAAGTTCTGGAATGTTACAACTTTTAGCGGATGACTACGACAAAAAGACTCGAATTTGTTTCGCACTCGCTGGCCCGTCACTAATCAACTCTGATTTTCGCTTGAGGGCTATGAATGTTGCTCTCCTCCTGAATTCATTTAACGATCACTCCTCTGTTTTCAGCTGTTTGTCTTCTTTTCATGGTCTCTTTGATCACTCACTGGTCCACAGGGAATTCCCTTTCTTTCAGGTAGTTAGCTTCCTACGCTCAAATTAAGTTAGGAGCATTTGTGGATAGATAAGACCCGTGGTGTATTAATACTTTGTGTTTCAGAACAAATATGCAGAATTGATGGGTTTAACGCTAGACTCACTGACATCCCCATATTGTTTGAAACGACCCGAAATAGACCAAGACAACTTTGCTGGACTATTGAACGCCTACGGCCGCAAAATGTGTGTTTTAGGAAACGAAATACCTTTTGGTGATCTGGGGAAGACAACACCGACTTTATTCGATTCTTTAAATACAAAGGGTTTGAACGTGGTTAGTTTGACTCCAGGGGTGAATATTCAAATGAGCAATTCCTTTGGAAATTTTATCGTTCCTCGAGGATTCACAAATAATCAGTGAGTTGTGTCTATTTTTTTTCATTTGTTCTATTTCATTCCGATTTCTTGTAAATCTTATTTTGTCAGTTGTACACCATACAGGTATAGTTGACTTATAAATCACAAGTGAAAGTTTTAGTTTGGAAATTCCTTTGCGCATTGTAACTCACTAACTCAAGTTCGATCTTTTGTTTCACAGTTTCAAGAAAGATTCAGAAGATGACAATAAGAAAATTGGAACGGCGAGAAGCTGTTTTGAAGTTTTTGCGCAAGAGACGTGTCCCAAATCCGTTAACATGGTCCTATCCATAAAATCCCCACTATTCCAAAATGGAGGTAATAACTGCAATTATTTGAATAGTTTGATTAGTTGAGTTAAAAGAGAAAGTGTTATGTTATGACTAATTGTAACGGTGTTTGGTGAAGGCGCTAGTGTGACGACAGCCCACAACACCAAAGACTCTGCCCCTTTCCTCCAATCTCTTTTAATAGAAGCAACGAGCAAGCGGACATTAACATTATCCCGGGCATTATTATCAAAATGTGATGTGATCGAAGCAGACGATTACAACGAATGTGTTAACGATCTGAAGTCGTTGCTGGATTGCTACAAATAACAATAAAATAAAATGTTTCTATTTGCATAAAGAAAATCGATTAAATATTTCTTTATTTATTCTGCTGTGCTGCATTTGCGAGTCTGTCTCCCATACTTCCTCGTCCTCATTTCCTTTCTTCGTTTCTTGTGTAAGTTGTATGACTTGTGAATATCCATTTCATTTACTATTGGCACATTGGCAGCACAGTGGCGATTAACTCGACACACGCACAATACTCACAACATAAGGACGACTCAACAGCAACCTCCGCCAACTAGGAGGCAACTCAAACAAGATGGAAATTAGCCGGAGAAATAAGAATGGGATGGAGGATGACTGGAGTCGGAGTTGACTTAGTTGACTATTAACTCTAATGCCACTCTCAACTCTCTGTCTTTCTATTCCGCATGGTATTCATTCCTTATTCCTTTCTTTTGGCTGGAGGAACTGGTGCTGGTGCCACTACAAATACTACAACTACACCAACTACAAGTAAAGTGCATTGAAAAGGAGACGGGGAGCGATGTGTCTCGTCTCGACTCCGTCTTCTGTCGCGTATTCTCCATCTCCTCCTGCCTAATGCCTGGTTGTCCTCGTCTTGGTTTGGTTGTTGAGAGATGTGAGTGGCGAGTGTGAGAGAGAAGGAGCAAGGAAGAAACGGGTGAGTTTTAGTGTTGAGTCTGTTTGCGAGAACTGTTGGAGAGAACGCGTGTTGTGAGATTGTGTGGTGTGTAAAGTGTGTTGGTAGTAAAAGAGACGTAGAAAGTTGAGTCGTGTGAGTAAATCCCGAGAGTTTAGTTATCCGTAGGAGCTACGGGCGAGAACAACACACGAAGGATACAACAATTTCCATTCAACCAGCTTCGTTTTCTCATCCGCCTGCCTCTCCAGTAGTCTCCAGCTAAACTCCGTCTCATTCAACGCAAATCTTCCTTTCCTCCACATTCTCAATTTATTCTTCACTCTTCCTTCGTTGCTGAAGCAAAGTCTTCTTCTAACTCGTCACCGTCCCGTTCCCATCGTCACCAACTTTCTGTTCTGGTTGCTTTGCTGCTGTGGTTGCTCGCGGTGGTTCTTTTCATTTCAATTTCTGCCCACACACAGTTTCGTTTTCTTGTTGTTTGTTAGTGGCCTGGAGTCTGGAGTGAGTGGAGTGGGGGTTGTTGGGGAATTAGTCTCACACCGTTCCTCCGACGTGTCGTTCGTTTTCACAACTGACCACCAACACGATGACATAATTGTTTTCCAATCTTTATGTCATTGTTTTCCGCAAAAGCAACACAGTCTCTCTTACACAAGGCTTGTTCTCTGTGAGGCTGTTTATGCGTCTTGTGTATTTTAGGAGGAGGCTGTTAAAAGAATTCTATTGAGATCGATTTCATTCAATTTACGACTCGCAAGAGCTCTTCAGTTCAGTGTTTGTGTACTTTTCTTACGTGAAAAATAAAGGCATGAAGGAAAAATTATGATATTGTTTTGTTCGTGGAGTTCCGTTTCTTATTCTTAGTGTTAGTGTTCATTCATTCATCATTTGGAATGGTTGTAGTGAGTGCTGGAGTGGAGTGTGATCATTTATTTGTAGTTGCGTAATTCTTTTTTGTGAGCAATTTCAAGGAGTGGCTTCACTCAGTCATCCCAAACATAATCAGCTCTAAAATGCAAGTGTAGTTCTCAAATATTGAATGGGAATAAAAGTGGTGACGACGACGACAACAACAACAATGACTACAAATGTGTTCTTCTTCTACTTCCTCCTCAGTCTGTGCTCCACCCTTCAGGTAATTCAATTTACTTTTAAGTTTTACCCTACCAGGGGCTATGTGAGATTTTGGACTTTCATTTCACTGTTCACTAAAACTCATTTTCTTGCATAGCAAATAAGCACATTTATATAAGCGACGAGAAAAGAACAAATTAATGTGATGCTTGTAAAATATCAATTGCAAGGCTAGACTCTACTTTGGATGATGGATGTTCTTAAAAACATAATAAAATTCAGAAATTCCATTCAATACAGATTTTTTTCAAATTGTATTTGTGTTTAGTCTATATCTCAGAAACAGTAGTATGATTGTATGAGACGCATCATGTACATAAGTACATACAGCATTTTACATTTTTACACAATAAAATATAATGTTGGAATATTATTATATAGGTAGGTATATGTTATTTATACGTGGATAAGTTTGGTAGGATATAAACAGAGTATGTGTAATATTATAGGGTATAGATATAAAGGGAGTTGACATGGCTGTATGTTGGTGGGGGACTGATGTGTAGTTTATCTTTTGCTTTGGAGTATGTGAGACAGAGATTGTAGGTAACAAAGTAACATTGCATTTTTGTGTGTATCGAATTGTATTATTTTGTATTTGGAAAGAGATTGAGATTGAGAAGGTGTAACGGCGTAAGTGTAAGCGTCGCGTCTGTTTCTGGCTGAGTACACTTTGTAATAATAAAGTGAGACTTTGTGCGTTGTGTGAGTGTGGGAGAGGAAATGGATAGTGCAAACAACTACGAGGTGTAAACAACATTATCTTTCTCTCTCTCTCTCTTGCGCTCTTCATAGTTCATAGCTTGTCTTGTTAGGACTTGATTTTACGACAAGAAAAAATGTCATAAAAAGACTTCTTCGTCTTGTGAGTTCGCTTCGTTTTCTTTCCTTTGCTTCCCTCTCCAAAGCCAACCACTTCCAAAAGGTGACTAAAGTAAAGTAAGAACTAAGTGACTCCGATCCGAATGTGTTTATCATAAATGTATTACTGTGATGCATGCTTTGTGACTATGTGTGTGTCTATGAATACATTGGCACACTAAGGTCAAAGTTCACGTATTATTGTCATGCCAAGATGTGAGAGTTCCTTAGTATGACTATTATTAGTATTAGTATGGTACTGAGCTGACAAAGAGACATTGTATTATTATTAACGTTAGTGTTGGAGAGGTATGCCTGGGTGAAGGTAGGTAAGACGAAGAGTGTAGACATATTATTGTTTGCGTTGTGTGACTTGTGTGTCCTTCTAAGGCGACCGAATTTCTAAATAAGGAATGAATATTTCACTAATAAATATTTCTTTATTGCCTGACTGTTGACTCACAGTTGACTCCCTCACACGAACAACCAAAACGGACGACTTGCTTTATCTGTATCTCTGTAGTTCTGTAATTCAGAAGTAGCTTTGGTTTATTTTATGATTGCACGGTGTAACATTGAGTCTTGCATTGTAACTAAGACTGTGTGAGTCGTCTTAGTCTTGTGTGAGTAGATTGTGTATGTATGTATTACAGTTAACAAGTAATGTTTGGTGTTTTAGAGGTAAAAGAGTTCAATGTTGAGACTGGTGCAAGGAATGAAGAGAGGAAGTTGAGTTGTGTTTGTTGGGGTGTGGGTGATATATTTTCACAGATTTCGTGTCCTTTGCTTTTGCATTATGCACTCGTCGTCTTTTGCTTCAAGTTGACTGGGACTGGGCCTTTGGAATTGGAGGAAGTGGTGGATGTGGAAAGTCTGACTTAAGACTGCGTTCCGAGCTCCGCCGTGTCCTTTGTCCCAAAAACACATTTCAAAGAAACACATTCAGAATTCCTTATCGATTCTCCCAAGACTATTGTCACTACCAAAGGTAGGGCAGGCTATGAAAAACACTCTTATTCCCCCCAAATATCCCCACGCAAAGAGTCCTTTAAAGCAGTGGTGCCTTTAATTCTATATCTACTTTGGTTCTCCCCTACACCCTATTAATATTGATATTTGCTTCACTATTCCAAAAAAATCCCCCTGGAAGTGGAAGGTCGGGTATTAGCCCGTTCCAACGAAAAAAATCAGCTGCAGAAGTACAGGTAAGAAGTTAAAGGTTGAAACTACTGTTTTATTAGTCATAGTACAGTAACTACAGTACAGTGTTCAATATTAACACTAATGTTGAAAAGAGAAGACTTGTAGAGCCCTTGGGTCTCTTGAAAACGTTGAAATGCGCGACCCGTATCAAAGGAGAAAGTTCCCCGAGCCAATATACAGGGTGTTGACTAAGTAAGGCTAACTTTTCAATGTGGAATATCTCATGAACCAATAGGAATTATGAAATGTGATTAATAATTAATATCAATCGAGTGAGGATGAATCAACAATCATTTTCGTGTATGGGTTGTCTAACGTTGGTAATAAATGTAATACGGTGGCAACAAGGTTTCATATATAAAATGACTTTCCACAATGGGCACCATGTTAAAATGATGAAAGTCAATATTGCTTTGAACGGACGTCGTAGAGTGTGTAGAGTCGTGTGCAGTGGCGGATCTTGCTATTTCAGGGCCAAAAAACCTATTTTTCTATGATTTAGGGGGGGGGGGGGAATTGCCCGCCGGCTACGCCAGTGCGATTTGGCATAATAGGCAAAAAGCGCTCTCTCGCTCTTCCTCGTGCGCTCTCTCGCCTCTATTTCTCCTACCTCTTTTATCATCCCAAGTAAAAAATAAACTATCAATTTTTATCCGCCGGCGGTCTCCCGGCGACCGGCAGGCTTTCGGCGGTCTCCGAGCGACGCTACCAGTCTATGGAAAGTATTCCAGCCGTGTCGTTCACTCACTGCACCGAATTATGAAATGTGATCAATATCAATCGAAAGGGGAGGTCATTTTCATGTAGGGGTTGCCTAACTTTGGAAATTTAATGTGGGTGAAATAAAATAATTGTCCAAGGAAAATAGGTCAATGACAAGTTGCCTACTAATGTCACAAAACAAACATGAATGCACCCATTTTTCTTGGGCAATTATTTCACCCACATTAAATTCCCAAAGTTAGGCAACCCAAACATGAAAAAGACTATTGATTTCGCCCCGTTCGATTGTTGTTAATCGTAATTCATAATTCGGTCCGGTGCATGAACTACAAATATTATTGTGAAGTGCATTTTAACATGATGGAGGCTCGATTTTATTAATAGCCATTTAACAGTCTTTATCTGTGTAACAATACAAAATCAGCAATATCATAATATTTTGCTGCTCTCCCTACAAGACACAAAAGAGTCATCAACATTCCCCATATTTTATGTAGTATTTGTGTTTGTTTAAAGTGTTTTTCATAGCCTGCCCTACCTTTTGTATCATCATCATCCATCGTCATATTTTATTCCCCCACAACCTCTAACCTTGTCTTGATCATACTATGCATACACACTCATTTCGTTTCATATAGTCATTCATTTCAAATCGTTATCCGTTATTACATTACAATAAGCAACTATCTCAATTCAAATAGACAAAGAGACTATTAGCAACAAAGAAATATTATTATTATCATTATGACTTATGAATATGACATAATGACCTTGTCTCTGACTCTCTCATTTGCAATACACATAGGTAGAGTGTGCATAGCGACAAAATAATATATCCATAAACCACTGCCACTGCTATACTCAGCTTAGGACTATTCTTCATAAAAGCATTATTTTGGACTTTGGACACAAGAATTGGATATTGCATCCTACTCTGCTAAAGACCTAACATACTAATATTATTATGAGCAGTAGAGTAGTAGTATAGAATCTTCATTTCTTTGGCAAATGCATGAACTGTGGACAAAGAGGAGAAAGAGACAAAGGATGACCATGATTCCTCTTTAGTGTGCCGTTTTAAGGAAATTGTTTGTTTACTTTGTTTGTTTGTTCCTTATTCATTGTTCAGTGTGATTGTGATTGTGGGTCGGGTAAGGGAAATTATGATTCTGTGAATGTTGATTGTATTGTAAAGTGGGAGCAGACGGAGGTTGTAACATTATTGTCGGAGAGTTTATTTGTAAGGGCCTGTGGCGGCGGTGGATATGCGAGTGTTGTACTTGTGGCCATAAGAACTTATGCCGATTCGGAAGAGATGGTTGAAATGATATTTATGGCCTTTGCTTGGAGTTGTATATTACGTAGCTGCATTCACTTTTGAGTGTGGAGGAACACAAAGGAAAAGGACGGTGGAAATTGAGAGAATGAGATCTAAATGATGAGGTTGAGCATTGAGCAGGCAGCGGGGGAATAGACGTAAAGAGACGTTCATTTATTCCGTTGTTGTTATTGTTATTCATAGAGATGCATGATGCATCGCCATGTAGCAATCATACTGCAATAATTCTCCAGAGCCGAAGATGATAATAATATTAACTTTACTTACGCATTCACACAATACAACATAGGTGGTCCATTAACACAAACATAACACACACACATACACACTCCATCCTCGCCTTCCAGCTCACGTCCTCAACAATTTCCATACAGTTCATAATTAGACTCTATAACAGAGTGATATTTATTTACGACTCTGAGATCGTTGTATATTTATATCTCTTCAGAAAAGTAAAAACCAACGAGGAGGTGGATTGTGATGCATTAACAGCAAAACTGATTCTGAGTCTAATAAATGCATGCAAAAGGATACGATACAATTCAATATAGTAAAAATAAACCATAGTAAAACGGGTAAAGCAAGTAGCGTCATATGTTTCAATTTTGGGGTGTCTAGAGACACTTTTTGTGACATGGGGTATTTTTGGGGACACCCCAAAAAGTGTCTCAAGACTTTGGGGTGTAGTATATATGTATAATACGTATAATATGTTACACTTAAAGAAATAATGTTCAGCCGTAGAAAAATTTTCTAATAATATTTTTAACTAAAATTAACATTATGCAAACAAAAATCATTTTCTTTAAAAAACTTCTACCACTTTCGGGAGTGAACCCCCGCTAGGATTAACTATTGTTCTAACGTGACTTGACTTGTTATTTGCTGTGATAATTTAACAATACGCGCTTAGCGGGTACTTTTTTCTTGTTTTTTATATTAAGAAAATATGAATTCACTTAAACTAACTCGAAAAACTTTAATATAATTCGAAAAAATTCCTTTGAATTCGAAAAATTTCCTTTGAATTCGAAAAAGTTCCTTTAAATTCGAAAAAGTTCCTTTGAATTCGAAAAAGTTCCTTTGAATTCGAAAAAGTTCCTTTGAATTCGAAAAAGTTCCTTTGAATTCGAATAAGGTCATTTGAATTCGAAAAAGTTCCTTTGATTCGAAAAAGTTCCTTTGATTCGAAAAAGGTCATTTGAATTCGAAAAAGGTCATTTGAATTCGAAAAAGTTCCTTTGAATTCGAAAAAGTTCCTTTGAATTCGAAAAAGGTCATTTGAATTCGAAAAAGGTCATTTGAATTCGAAAAAGGTAATTTGAGTTCGAAAAAGGTCATTTCAATTCGAAAAAAGTCATTTGAATTCGAAAAAGGTAGTTTGAATTCGAAAAAGGTCATTTGAATTTGACATTCTAGTGCGCCTATAAGGTAAGATGGTTGAACCTAAGGAGATGTTGTTCGATTAAAACGTGTCGGACTCCCCTACTAGAACAATTTTTCATCGGACAACATCTCCTGTGGGTTGAACTAAATATGTAGTGTATTTGTAATGTAACATTTTTGGTTTGAAGACCTTTAATATAAAAAGTGTTTTGCGCAATTGGAACTACAAATTAGATTCTACCTAATGTTCGTCTTTGCTATGCATGGCAAGTGTATACACATAAATGTGTAATATTAATATAGCATATATACTATATATTTACAATCGCAATGTACTCGATCTAATTAATAGTCCTCTGTAAGGTAAATTAATGGTTGCAGTTCGGATTTGTGGAAGAAATAAACGTACAGCTTGTTTGCTATGTCACACTAAGTTTCAAAAATTGTTATCTCATGAACCAGACATGCAGAGTTATGATTTGAGATGAATATCAATGGAAAGGAGAGACTTCATTAAACAAACATTTAAACATTAAAGTTAAATATATACAGCTACATCTCCGGATATTGTAGGATTGCAACAATAAATATGAATTTGCATGTCTATAGGTTATCAGTGCCGTAACAAGGTCGTCCCGGCCCGGAGGGAATTTAACGATTTTATTTTGTCCCGGCCCTTTATTATAATGAT
>JAQFYB010004607.1:0-15869 GCA_034694085.1 Pogonognathellus longicornis
TCATCACTGTAACCGTAATGGACCTCCTTTATTTCCCTCCTAAAAGTAGTCCATCTTAATAGTGGAAGAGGCTTATTGCAATTCATTCAGTGCAAATTATAATTGAGCACTATGAGCACTTACAAACAATATAGAAAGTTACTTCTGTCTGCGTGTCAACCAAGGCAGTATCCAGGATTTGGCTCATCAAAATTTTAAAGAAGAAGGCGGAGAAGGGTCTATCAAAATCAACCTAAAAACTACTAAAAATTCGCGATTTAAAGCACTGTCATGGTAAAAAACTTATTTTTTTGGGGTTTCGGGGGGGGGTGTGAGCACATGCCATACCGCTAGATACAGTCTTGGTACCAACACAAGAACCCGGGTAAAATTAACCAAGATAAATCGATGAACCTCATGATTCCATAATCCATAAGGTGATACATATATCTCAAAATCACACTCACACGTGTAAGTGTTTAATAGGTAAGTATTTAAGGAAGGTGACACATGATTCAAAAAATATATTATACAAGCATAAATATGAAAAATATATTTCAATTTATTTTACGTTAAGTCAGTCAGCAACTTATCGGCTGTCATTGCGAGAATCTCGCACTGTGTAGGTAAGTATCGCACTCAAATGCGATAAAATTATTCCTCCTACCTACTACCACCCAATTCCATGTTTTGCAAATTCTTAGATTTGATGACACCAAACGTTTGTGTGTTATAATAAAAATAATTCATAAAGTAAGCTTTCTTGGGGGGACCCGATTTTACGTGAAGCAGATATAATAATTTATGACTTTCATATTTTTTACTATAACTCTGACCTTAAATCCGTTACAGGTACAGTTACAGGAAAACTACTTTTGGTTTGTAATTTTTTTCTCGATTTTTTGACGTCATTTTCGAATACTTAAAATAACAATAAACCCTGTGAACGAGCCAAAAACTAAATCTCGCATGGGGTGCTATAATTTTTGTTCTACTAATGTAATCAAGCCTAAAATATCTCATGTCAGTGTGAGATTTTACATCGTACCACAGTGCGGGATTCTCGCACTGACAGTGACAGCCTATATGCTGCTGACTATCAGTTTTGCAATGTGATAGCAACATTTTAAGTTTAATAGGAGCGTTAGAATATTATTTCAGGAATTGTGTTGAAAAGAGTTACAAAAAGTAAGTAGGTACTTTTATTTCCCCCGACTCCAACCTCTGCGAAGGAGGTTGGAGTCATTTATTTCCAGCTCTATTCAACCATGTTCAGGAGTTTATTATATTTCTGTCAGCAACCATTCAACCATATTTGATAGGAAGGGCTCTATGACCCCAGCCTAAATACAGAATATTCAATTTGTGACTTAATAGAAAATAGAGACTGACAATTTGTTACGTAATTATTCACTCATGTAAAGTTTGAAGTCAAAATAATTATTTCTACATCCAACATTGTACAAGTTTCGTCATCAAGAATTAATGAATACATTACATTGCAAAAAGATACATACATGACTTAAAATACCTTAGATTGTCCGAGTATGGGAATCGGCAACAAAAGAATGGGCACCACAAAAACTAATATTGCTCTCCAGTATGACAGAAATCCCAATTTTATCGATATGCCCAACATGATAAGTCTTTTGGATCACTCCAATTAATGTATTATTTAAGTTTTTCACAATTTTGTGACTTAAGATGTAATAAATAGCTAATAATTAAATCTTTAGTTGTATCCAATAGTATATATAAAAGTGGAATGAAAAATATAGTTTTCGGCAACTTCAAAAAGGATATTACAATTACACTAGATTATTCTGACAGAGTGACAGATGAATGTGGATTAGTAAACTATAAATTATGCCTGTTTCGCAACAAAACAATCGAGATTGAACTGAATATTGACAACTTTACAAGAATCGAACAGTCGGCACTTCGAACAACGATGTCGGCTTTCGCGAATAAAATAAGATTGATTGAAACAAACATTAATGTTATAGGTAATCAAATCTATTACTGAAACTGGGTTTCTCACTGTCGTGTCTGAATTCTCAAGTCTCAAATGCATCATTCTCAATCTATTCTCGTACTCTACTCGCTTTGAGAATTTGATTGACTCAACGATTTGCGTTGAGACTGAATCATATAACAATTTTCTACGTTATTATCGTTATTATTAATAGAACTTTGGTACATGTCGATGAATTATCACAATTGATTATTGGTTAATGATGAAATAAAATTGGGCAACATGTCTTGATCGAACCAAGAATGAAAATAAATTCATAATATACATAAAATGTTCAATGTACTTTCATAGTAGGTAATTTAATACCATTAATTTTCTGAACTCAGATAATCTGGCAAGATAATAAAAGTTGAGTTCCTGTAATAAAACAATTAACAAGTCTTTTATATATTGCCATGTTTTGTTTTTAAACAACACGAGCAAGTAATATTTGTGTTGGACCTGAATGATGCATGATGAATGATGATTGATGATGGATTTAGAAGTAAAGAATAGTAAAGATTATGGATTAGGTATAGGTAAGGTACATTCTCAATATTTCTCAGGCTCATGTCATGTATCAAGGGCTTGAGACATGAGAATTTGAGAATCTATTTCTCGGCCTCAAGATTTTATCATTAAATTAAGTTTGATTCAGAAAAAGAGGATTGCAGTACCATCTATGTTTTGCAACTTTGAGATGACGTGTATTTGTGAAAAGAAACGGCAATAATGGAAGTGTGTATGTGTGCTGCTAAAAATAAAATGGCACGTTAGGAGATCGAGATACAGTTACGATTTAAGTGAAGACACCCGCTTCTAACGCCACTCCGCGATCTACAAGCAGATTTCTTCCTACCAAAGAAATTTATACGTGACAACATTTCAACAATAAATTTAAGTTTGCTATGTTATGTGCCTCTACATTTCCATAGAGCAGTAGTAAAGCGTGAAGTAAAAATAATGCAAACAAAAATACATTGGTTTCTTACACCTATAGTGACTAGCAGATGAAAGATGAATTGTTTACTTCAATATAAAATTAAATTACTCAATTAAAAATCTGCTCAGTTAATCAGAAAATCATTTAGTATTTGTGAAAATTATAAAGTCAAAAGTTATTAAGCTAATCACTGCATTTCATTTGTGTCAATATAATTAGGGGCTAAATTTGTTGTCTGTTTATTACATTGAGAATTTGAAAAAACAAATTATATAGTTGGTAAAACATATAAAAGCAAATAAATTCGACTGTACTACTGATATTTGGGGACTATCAACTATTGTGACTATTCAAATTTAAGAAGGTATAGAATTCTAATGTTGAGTGTGTAATGCATGATGATAATGTATGCAATGAAATAGGTATGATTGAAAATTAAACATTGGCCATTGGTTGTGTTGATGATCAATAATTTTGATGTTGTTGATGATTAAATTTCATTAATTATTCGTTCGTTGTTGTCTTGTATGTTTGATGTTACATGTTGTAGCACATGTCGTCGTTTGTATTTGTTTTGTTGTTTAAAAAAAATTAACATATAGCTAAATTTGAAATTGTTGGTGTAAATGTAAAAACCCCGTTCAATTCGTCATAAATTGATGTAAACAGTCAAAAGTAAAGTGCAATATACAGTGTAAAGTTTTTCAAACCCAACTTATACGAACAACAACAAACGATTAATCAAAACATCCAGCGTTGCTTCTCACTTTGACAGTCGTTGTTCTTTCAGTCATGACTATGACGGTTTTTATTATTTCAGTTGTTACTGAAGCGGTGGATTACAATATAATATTCTGCTCATGCCACAGTCCATGCAAGAAAAATATTGGAAAGGAATCGGAAGACTGATTTGCGTGTGACACGTAAATAAAGCGGAATTTCTATAAGACGGTTAGTTTTTGTTTATTGTTAATTTTAATTGCTTCGGTTAATTATTCGTTTTATTGTCCATTGTAAGCTTTTATAATCTAAACCGCCTTACGTCAAACTTCAAATGCACTCGAATAACAACATTTAAATTAAAAACAATGCTCCAATTTTTCTTTTGAGAAACATAAAAAGCTTTTTATAGTGCATTATGATTATAGTATGTTGTTATGCATTATGGTTTATTATTTGTCAATTTAGGCTGTGTAGTCTTTATATTTTGTTTAGGGCATGTTTTAATTCCGACCGAAAATATTCAAATATGTACCACCCTTGCCTTGAAAATTTTAACCATCGGTATCTACCTACGGAAATATTTTGGCTATTAGGGCTTATGAATGAAATGATAATGTTTATGCAATTGATTAATGGGACTTTCTAATTTGTAAATGCTAAATATATTTATTTTTATAGAAAATATCACCAATCTCTGCAAAGAATACCCATTCATAATTTTATCGAAACAAAAATGGACAATTTGGATAGTAGAGGGGAGGACCGAGGGCTCAAATTGGTAGACCATGTTGTCAGAAGTTTTAAGGTGGCAAAAGTCTTTAGAGAAAACACAGATAGAATAAATAATATGGATTTCTCTCCGTCTGGAGATATGCTCATTTCGTCTGCAGAGGATGACCAGATTGTAATATACGATTGCGAAAAGGGAACGTAAGTTATAAATTAATCTTACAAATTATATTACGATAACCAATCCAAACCAAAGAATGATTCATATTAACTGTACTGTGTTGTATATTAAATAAAGGCAAAAAAGGACTTTAAATAGTAAAAAGTATGGTGTTGATTTAATCCACTTCACACACGCTAAAAATACAGCAATACACAGTTCAACAAAAATCGATGGTAATTCGTTTTTATCTTTCCTTTTGTTTTGACAGTTGTATAGGATTCATTGAGCGACTGTACTGTAAATAACTAATTTATGTGAATACTTATCCTAATTACAATCGACTTTGGATTATTTCAGATACAATAAGATATTTGTCGTTACATGATAATAAATATCTGAGGTATTTTCCTGGACATTTGAAAAAGTAAGGACAAAAAAATTAATGGTATAACTTTAATCAATTATTTTAAAAAAATACCATGTTTCATGTAAATATTGTTAATTCAGGGTTACGACACTTTGTATGTCACCAACTGACGATACATTTTTATCTGCCTCCTTGGACAAAACACTACGTCTTTGGGATTTGCGATCTCCAAATTGTCAGGGCTTAATGCATCTAATTGGGAAACCTGTGGCAGCATTTGATCCAGAAGGTCTGATATTTGCAGCAGGTGTAAATAATGAATGTGTGAAACTGTATGATCTGCGATCATTCGATAAGGTTAGATATTTGAAATTAAGATCAGATAAAATATTATGTTTATCTATACTTACTAGTACCTGAATGGTTTTTCTTATTTCCTCTTAGGGCCCCTTCACAACATTTCGACTTCCGTATGAGAAAGACAGTGAATGGGCTTCACTAAAATTCAGCCCGGATGGAAAATCAATTATGATCTGCAGTTACGGCTCAATGATAAGAATTATTGATGCTTTCAATGGAACACCAACACAGACATTTGTTGTAAGAATTATTTTGTTTAGTATGAATTACTCAGATTCACTTTTATTTATGAAGTTTTATATGCGTAATTTTTGCTCATTATGTAAACCAGGGTCATCAAAATAGTAAAAATCTTCATATAGAAGCGTCTTTTAGTCCTGATTCTCAATTTGTATTTTCGGGTTCGTCGGATGGCTTAATTCACGTATGGAATGTTGAGAGTGGTTACAAGGTATATTCTGAGACTGATTTACAAATTGTATTATGGAATTGCGTTGGCTTCTAATAACACAGGACTTAATTCTAATTTGTTTGTTGTTTCAGGTGTGCGTATTAAGTGCAGATCATCCAGGACCCGTTCAGTGTGTACAATTCAATCCCAAATACATGATGATGGCTACTGCGTGTACAAATATGGTAGGTGAAAGTCCATTGCTCATTAATATGCGCTTGTAAGTGTTGAACACTGGCACATCAGTTATATCGATTAGAACTCACAGATTACTTATGAATTTTTTGCAGGCATTCTGGCTACCTCATTTGGATGATTGAAAATAATTCCTATGGAGTTTGTATGTAAAATTTTAGCAAGTAAAGCATGATAGTTAAGTAAGACTGTGTCCAAATGGTTTCTATCATTTGGAGGTAATTAAGCAAAACAATAACGTGTTATATTGTAACATGGTCTACTAGTGTTGAATTTTTTATTCTTTCTGTCTGGTTTGATTGAAAGGATTATCTATGATTTTATATGTATAGTCTCTATCCTGTCAGTTAATTGTACTCAAACTGAATAGCTTTAGTACCGCCTGATCTTGTTAACCTTGTTTACCTAACAACAACCATCTAGAATGGGTAATAGAGATTCTAGTTTTTTTATTTGACTTCGAAAAGGTAGAAAATCACAGATTTTGTAAGGTTTGTAATGGTTGTTGTTCTCTAAATCATTTTTAAATGTAGTGGTAAATTGCGATTATGGTTGGAAATTTTACCAATGCTACTTCAAAAAAAACATTCAAGCTGTGGGTAAACTATATAATGCTAGAAAATATTCCAAGAAAAGTGTAAACACCTGATTAGTACGATTGATCTATGCTTTCATCTACCTTAATTCTCTTCCAATGATAGTTAAATTATCATTTAGGCATGAAGACTATTAAAATTGTATTCCTCAAACTTTTATGATGTAGCAGCACAGTTGTTGACAAATATGTTTAATGCATGATTGTTAATGAGTATGTGTCGTTTCAATACAATGTAAAACATGGAACAAAAATAACACCTGCCATTTCCCAACAGTAACCGTACGTTAGAGCTTGGTGTACACGAGAGCGTGGTGTGCGCGAGAGTTTGGTGTACACGAGAGCTTGGCGACATTAGAGCTTATGTACACTAGAGCTTGTGTACACTAGAGCTCAGCCATTTGTATTAAACGCGTGCTGACTATTCAGCTCCCGCGTTCTAAAATACACCAAGTTCTAACTGAATTAGAGCTCCACCCTCTGTTTTAAATGCTTGTAAAATAAGCCAAATGTTAGTAAATTTGAAAAGCAATCGTAATTACTTTTGCCAACGATTTATTAAGTAAATGCAAGGTGTTAGGAAGTGTAGTGTCTGTTTCAAGTGATTTTATGAAATGAGAATTTGTGTTAATTCTGTGAATGACTCAAAACAGACCCTAGACGTCCTTACACATTGCACTTGTCCCTTAAGAAATCGTTGGAAAAAGTTTACATTTGACCTCTTTTTAAAAGGTTAACACGTCTTTAATACAATGGGTGGAGCTCTAAATTAAGTTAGAGCTTGATGTATTTTAGAACTCGGCAGCTGAGGAGTCAGCAAGCGTTTAATACATAGGGCTGAGGTCTAGTGTTGCCAAGCTCTAATGTACGGAGCTTTAGTGTACATAAGCTTTAATGCCACCAAGCTCTAGTGTACACCATTACTTAAAAAACTTAAGAAAAATATTTCGTATTGTAACTATAATTTCACTATGCGAGGACACCAGAGCTGTCCACTGCATTTGAAGCAGCCTAAAAGACACGGCAACTGTATTGTAAAGTTTTATTATAGCTGATTACAGATTGGCAATTGAAACTGAAGAAAAATGTATTGGTGCGATTGAACTTGTTCATGTTCTTAAATTCTACATTAAACTATTATGAAAATGTTAGTATAATTAAGTTTTCCCATTGTGTTTGTAAAATTCCAATTATGTGAATGTGTCTATAACATACAAATTCGGCGAAATCGTTTTGATGTTGGAATCCTCCATTTGTATTGCAACCCGACCTGGCAACTCTCATGGATACATATACAGTTCGACCGGATGATATTTTTAGCCTTTATCACGGATAAGGATGACAAGGTATTCAAGCAAAGCTAAAGATGTAGATCACGCAGGCCTAAGAAATAAGAACACGATAAATAATTAAAATGCATGTACAATACGTCAAGAAGATCATGTGGTGAATGAATATTAGTTTAATATATTGTAAAAATGAAAGGTATATCGGAGTAACTAGTCCTTCTAAATTTTTTTTTATTTATATATATATATATATTTGAAATATGTTATCTGTTATTTGTCATAATAGTGTAAATATAACCCATCATGTTTTAACAACATTTTTGTTACTATTGCATTTGTAAATTGTATTGTATGAGTTGAAATGTAGTTAACTTCTTGACCTTTAATATAGAAATCCTCGCTGCACGTAAAAACATCGTTAGGTATAACATCAGTCACAAGAACTTAACTTTGTGTTCTCCTTGTAAGTTCCTTATTCAGTTTTATTTTGAGAGTCAAAGACTCCGACTTCACTGTTGCAAATACTATTATAAACGACTACATTGTATGCATACTTAATTTCAAAAGAATGTTTTCTCGAGGACACCATTTCTGACAAGATATACAATTCGATTTTTAATGTATATAAATAATAGTGTGTGTTTTTAACTTGTGTAGCATTTTCAGAATATGCACGGATATATATAGGCACCACTAAATATAATCATACACAATTCATATCCAACGCTGTAAAAATCCATATGCTGTAAAAATAGTATGTTTGTTACTAGTAATTAGGAATTATTCCAACAGTGTATAATTTTATATGGAGTATAGTATATCAGTATACAAATATGTATTGCCCCCTGGGGCTCCTCTTTTTCAGTAACACGCTGGAAGAGTGCACAAGTTATTACAAATGCACTTTGCATTGAAAATGGTGAAAGAAAATAAAACTAGTATATACAAATACTCTTGTTTATTTCAGCATGATCAAATTATTCTCTGTATTTCTTTTTACCTTGGTAAATATTTATGTACAATCATTATATTTTTATTCGCCGAGGGTATAACAATATTTTTGTAGGTCTTGATTTGGTGTATTGAACGGATAAAGTATTACAATTTATTATATTATTTGCAGTTAGGTACAAATATTATCCATTAAATTTGTATAGTACGTACAACTAAGTGCTTTTTGAATCTTCTATTTCAGTAAATAATGATTAGTGGTAGAATTTCTTGACTCCTCTTTTATTTACCCACAATACAAATTATTATTTATTGCACTACATTTTAGTTTGAGTATCCAATGTGCTAATACTAATAGTAAAAGTAGTGTTCCTATGTGTACATTTTAGTGTGAAACATTAAATTGCCATAATATGTAGCAGGAGCATAATATATAAAATGAAATTTGGACGCGTCTTTTCTGTGAATTTCTGAAAATGATTTGTAATTTCATCAACGGTACTACAGCAGGGTCGAAAATTTGAAAAGATATGTAAACTGTTTAATGGGTTAGTATTTTTCATGAATATCTAGAAAGCGAACAATATCCGAAATAACAGTCTTTTAAAATCACATTCTAACCACACAAGTCTTCAAATTTTCATTAAGTTGAACGGACTAGAGTTTGCATGCATTTTACATGTACTGTTTATAATACGAATTAAAAATTTTGAAAAACCAGTCAAAGATTAGCGTTTTAGACCGTTTCCAAATTAGGTACAAACAGAATATAAGCAGCCCCACTTTCACATACAATTCCGGCGCGACTTGTAATATGCAGTCATCAAATGAGACATGAGTGTGTTAGTAGGGATTCAATACAAATACAAGCAAACAAACTGCGAGCCACAAAAATTTTGTCAGTTGTAAAAAACAGAGATTGTATTATTGTTGCCCATAAAGTTAAAGTGGTAATTGAATTACTATTAGTTCATGGAGGTAAGTCAATTATTTTTTCATCAACCTTTTAATACTTACTGACAACTGACACTGAACAGTTAAAATATGGTTAATATGGTGTATTCTGTTTTTAGGCACGAGTTGGTACAAATATTGGGGACACTTCATCGTCGTCCGATTCAGAAGAGAACGATGAAAGTAATATCCACAATGTGACGGAAATGGAAATGCAATCCAACTCGGACGACAGTGACCTTTCAGATAAGGAAGAAGAAGATTCTGCTGAAGAAGATGAAACGGAGACAAGAGTTAATATTAGCAACATACAACATACCTTCTCTTTATTTATTTTTATTATTTTAGTAGTTTGTGAAAGCGAAGTTTAAAATATCCTCTTAATATCTGAGTGTCTTAATTGCATTTGTTTTCCCTCAGACTGAGATAAGAAAAGAATTATCCACACTGACATTTGAGGAACTGGAAGCCTTGAAGTCGAAATTGGGAATCAAAGTCTACAATGAAGCAATGTTTGGATCAAAATCGGAAAATGCTGCCAGTAGCAGCAGAAAGAAGGGAAAACCCAAACAATTTAAGCGGACCAACAAAAACAGACCCAGAGAAATTTCATCCAAAGGGGCCCACATAAGCAAGTCCAAGACTCAACCTGTCAAAACAAAAATGTCTCGAGATCCTAGGTTCGATAGTTCATGCGGTGAACTGGATGATACGGTTAGTTTACTACAAATGTATTAATAATTTTATGATTTCTTTGTCTACATCTTGTTATACTTTTTACTGACAGATTTGGAAGACAAACTACTCTTTTCTTACTGATGTTCAAAAAAATGAGCAAGAATATTTAGAACAAGAGCTTAAGAAAGAAACGGATGACGATAGAAAACAGCGCATCAAAATGCAAATACAACGTTTGGTATGACTTGACCTACAAAATAATTATTAAGTCAAAAAATGTAATTATGATGACTAACAGTTTTTTTCATTCATTGTAGAAAAACAAACTGAGGTCTACTGAGGCAAAGAAGAAAGACGAGGAAAAGGTCGTTCAAGAAAGATTAGACAATAAAAAAAGAATTCAAGAAGGAAAGAATCCATTTTATATGAAAAAATGTAAGTTTTAACTGATCTTCATACGCTTTGTAGCTTTGATTTAATGGAAGATGTATCAAAAAGTGGGTCTCAGTCTAAATTACTGTATTTATTGTCCATTCCTTTTTCTTTTCAGCAACCAAAAAGTTGGTGGACCTTGCAGAAAAATACGATCAGCTTAAAGCCTCAGGAAAACTTGAAAAGTACTTACAGAAGAAGCGTGAAAAGAATGCTAAGAGAGATAGAAAGTCAGTTAAAGTAAAGCAAAGAACCTCAGAATAAGTACAAATGGAGATGTTTTGTTGAAATTGTGTTATTTTGTGGAACAAAATTGTTTTTATTTACCATTAGATAAAATAAACTTATAATTAATGGTATTACAAACTACTGTTGCTTGTCCAAGTTAACTGTGAAATATTCGCTTTTACTTCAGTAATGATTGCATCCAAACAGTTGTCCCCATTTACTGCAATTGAGTATTCATCATGGCTTGGTTTCTCTAGAGTTTTCAATTGACTTTGCAGCATATTGGCTTTCATGAAATGATTTTTACGTTCAGATATCCTCTTCCGCAAAACCTCTTCGGAACAATCCAAGTAAACAAATACGGTTTGAAAAGAAGATGTCAATTCACAAGGTGAATTTTCAGATTCCCCTCTTAAAAGCGATCGGTAATATTTTCTGAGTGCAGAGCATGCTACCACAGCCTCAATGCGTACTTCATCATTTGAGTGCGAGAGATTAGCACGATGGGCGGAATCCAGTTGGGGTTTTACAACATTGACGAAATTACGTCGAACTATGCTTAGCCAAGGTAAACGATCTTCGTCAGTGAGAGGTATTCCATTTTCCATTTTGTCAATGTTAGCTTTCGGATGAAGGGAGTCTGCGTCTATGTATGGGCATCGGAAACAGTTCGCCAACGCGGAAGCCACTTCAGATTTTCCGCATGCAGAAGGTCCCATCACAATCAGAACAACTGACTTTAAATTCCCCTTTGAGTCAGAAACCGGAGATACCGTTTCCATGTTTTCACAGAGAAAATAATATTATATGAATTGTGAGTTCTGTGAGCTTCTTCACGTATTATGTTTATCTAGCTCATCAATATAGAATATTAATACGACTAATAGCGTGTTTTACAATTTAATTGTAAGTCTGGATAAGGGCTATCCATGTGCTATTAAATCTTCCAAAATGTGATGACTTGGGCAGTGTTTTTCCCAAGCTTTATTTATGCTCAGCACGTAAGTGAAAAAGTTAAGTAAAGTCAAAAGTAGGTACTCGTTATAATAAGGATGCTGGATTTGATAGTTGTTCCAAATGAGTATGTGGTAGAAGAAGATTCGCAAAACCAGCTTTTGAGCGAGTAAAATTATAATTTTACTAAATGGATATGGTACATTGGTACGTAACGTATGGAATTACTAGGCTGTGGTTTTAAAAAAGTGGCAAAGAATTATTATTGTTGTTAACTGGTTATAGAAGGTATTTATTTTATTTACCAGGCTGAGATTGACTGATCTTTCGTGTTCTGTTCTCTATAGAACACAACACAAGTGTTTAGGAAACATACAAAAATGTCGTCATGTTGTTAAGGGAGAATTCAAGATTCAATTCTGTCGTTTCATACTGCCGATGTTATTCATACTGCAGACTTTTGAAAGAAATTTGTATTAAAATAATCACCTTATTTTTTATCTTGAGTATATTACCCTAAATTCTAACAAAATATTTTTAGTCAAAACTTTAATCAAAGTATCTTTTATCTTATTTGATTGCCTTCAACAAAAATACATAACATAAGATAAATGTGTATTTTGAACTTGTTGCATAAGATACATACAACACAAAATATTTAATTTGAGTAGCATCAATATACGTAGTACTGTACTACCGTAGTAATCTTCAAAGTAGTTAGATAGCCGTTTTTTATTTACATATTAAAATGTAGGATTTTTGCATACCACATTTAGGTGGAGGGGGGGGGTGAGTGTCCTTACATCGACGTAATTTGTGAATATACCCATACACTAAATGTTTGCTTCATTACATTAATGCACACGAATCACACGATCAAGGACTTTACTTCATTCATCGCGCATCGGTGGTATTGGTAATCTGTTTGATTGTATGAATGAAATAAAAAAGGTGTCATTTGCATTTTTACACTCTTACATAATTTAATTATAGATAATAAACCAGCAGTTCAGATTCTACTCTTGCAAGTGCTATAAAGACTGCAAACGAAATCCGAGCTAACAAGAGAAAATCCAACACGTATTTACGTAACTATAATTTATCATAATACAATGCAGCCCCAATAAGGCAATAATTAAACTCACGCGTTTTTAAGTTTTTTTTTTATAATTTTAACTTTAATGGTCGATTATTCCTATGCACTTAGCTTCCATTCTGTGTCATGTCAATGTCGATTGTATGTATCTGGTAAGCAGGGCCGTACCCAGGATTCCTCTTCGGGGGAGGCTAGCTGGAAATGCATGGCAAAATGTTATTACCTAAATGAAATATGAGCAATTTTTCACTTTTTGTATGATACATTTGAGCAAATTTGGGGAAAATTAACAAAAAATACATAAAATTGGCGATTTTTGGTAATTTTTGAGTAAAATAATCTATTTTTCAGGATTTTTGCTACAACTAGTGGTGAGAAACACATATATGTATTTATAAATTGATTAATTGCCTTAATTATTATCATACTCAATAGAAATACTAATGATATCTAGTGTAACTTTAGAAATCCTGGGGGAGGCTTAAGCCCCTAAGCCTCCCCCCTCGGTACGGCCATGCTGGTAAGGTATCTATAATAATATGGATGAGTTATTGAGCTAGAAGAATTGCATATAATGTACGCATGTAAAACTAGCTGCGTAAGAACTTATACAAGCTATCCGTTATACTATACTCATAAATTGTGTTTATTAGTAGAAAATTTTATTATAATATCATTATACTCATACAACTTGACTCATTGTTAATATTAATCTATTGCTATTGTTAGTATATAAATTAACGACAATAATGACAGTAGCGCTTCATTTTTCTATGGCTTACTTAATTTAAGGTTAGTTTATTAGTTTGCATATTGTGGTATGTCACAAGACACAGGCTATGCGTGATAGGACGCTACTCGTTGATCAATGAATCTAAATATATAAGATATTATTATAATCGTTTGGAGTAGAGCAAAGGTCAAAGGGCATCCAGCAAAACCCTAAATCGTTATGAATTCGAAATGAAATGCAGCATACACTACAGTAGTGTAAACATGTTATTTGATTCGATGTGTGAAATGATTGTTAAAATCAATGAATAATGAAAGCTGTTTCATAATACGATTTGTATTATTTATTGCGCCTTTTAAAAATAGTATTGACGTAAATCATTTCATTAGACTTACCATAGACATAAAAAGTAACACACTTTTTTCGCCTAGGTACGATCTACGATGTATAGAAAAAAAGAATGTAAGCGTGTGTAGTGTGTTGGTAATTCTATGAGATATTATACATAATAAGAATTCATTTGGATATTTTTAGAGAAAAGGAATGACATCATCTCCTTAATTGCTACAAATCTTTCAATGCAATACCTAATATAATTTATTCACGATGTGGTTGATTTATTACATTTATTTAGTTGACTTATATGAACTGTTCTCACACATCAAATAATGCAGTAACTTTTTCACATTGTGGATACATATTTGTGCATAGGTTCATCTTTAATGAATGTGGAATGTGGAATACTCGAAAACTAGTACAACGTACATAAGGGTGGTCAGCATGCCGGTATTCATGGGGTGGGCAAACGGGCAATTGCCTCCCCCGAAATCCCCAAAAAAGAGGTTATTTTGCCCTGAAAGGGTAAATAACCTCTTTTTTGTGCATTTTGCCCTCCCCGAAATCGATTTCTGGATATGGCCGTGGTGGTCAGTACACTCAAGGTTTTCCAAATGTACAAAGTGAAGATCCCTTCTGCTTTACTATGTGCAAATTAAATCAAACATTGCGTTTCTTTCTTCTCACAGACCCAAGTCCAAGAGCCAAGAGCTAGTACAATTAGCTGAAAATTATTGGGATATGATATACCTAATAGAATAGAACTACAGATAAGCCGATAAGCCAGAACAACACAGTCAGAATGTGTAAAAAGGGAGATGTGAGATCCATTTCAATTGAAAAGCAGAAAAAGAAGCATGCAAACCAATAATGGTGTCTCAGTTTCAACATATATTTAGTGACGAACCTGTAATACGTGTTTACTGGATTAATGATTTGATTAACTAAATTTAGATTACAGTTAAACAGCATTGAAGTGAGATTTCTATGAGTCCGAGTTCTATGAGCCGAGCTCTACAGCATACAAAAAGTTCAAAAAAATTTGTAGAAAACCACGCTTCATATAAATCTCCTTTAATAGAAAATGTGTTTTCAAAGTTTCTATCTTGGGGCTTACACATTTCCATTTAACCTAACGACGAGCAAAGATTACGGATTCGAAATGCTATGGATGAGGAACCATTTATTATTAAGCTTTTGATTGGAAATGGTTCCAGCTTTATGCTCTTAAATTTTTTGTCACCTATACACTGTTATATAAAAGAAGGTATACAGTCATGAATTTTTTGTGACACTTACTTGTGAATACATACATTATAGCCATAACTATTACTATTATTAAGGAAAGGAATAGTTTCTGTGAATAGTAAACTCAATTTGTAGAATTACTAGTATTATTATGTAACTCCAAATGCAAATGAATAATAATAAGCTTAAGTGCAGCAGCAATTCCATCGCGAAACCATTTCTGTCCATTTAATGAATATATTAATACACATCTCCTCAATTAGAAATGGACACTTCTGCAATTCATCTTTGGTTTACAATTTGAACTTTCACTCCGTGTCATCGGACTACTGCAAGACGTGTTTCAGAAACAAGGTATAATGTCGGTAGGACATTATACAGTACGTATTTTATTAGACGTACTAGGGGAAGAGGTGAGCATTGACACTTGTGTGACTTTGTAACATGGTTA
>JAQFYB010004608.1:0-15867 GCA_034694085.1 Pogonognathellus longicornis
AGCTATGCATATAATATATTGTATGTTGAATTGTGGAAATTATGATGTGCACATGTATTATTGATAGGGATTAAACTGTGTTTAGAGTGTTGGTCTTGAAGTATGAATTGATAATGGGAGGAGTGGTGTAGTGCAATGTAATCGCAATTTGGGGCTGTGAAAGGAGTTAGATGTTGGTTGGTGATGATGATAAGGACGAGGATGTTGATGGCGATGATGGGTGGTGGAATGCTAAATGTGTGTTGGAAAAGCTCTTGGGATGACGGTGAATGCTATACACACTCACACTTTCCTTGAATTCCCTTCTTTTATGGTTCACTGCCTTTCTGATATCCTCGATCACTCCCTTTCCTTCCTTTCACTCCGCTTTCAGCCAGTTTCAGCTTTCACACCAACCAAAATTATCAGCAAACCTTAAACTACGTACTCGTGCCTCCTACACTTTACTTACTACAAGCTACATAGAGTAGTTCTTAATATTACTAGTATAAATACTGTGTAATGTATACTAGTGCTATACACCAGTGATTTTAGCAAAGGCTTATCTGATCTATATGATTCTTGTATGTTTAAGGTTTTGTTATATCGGGATGTAAGGTCAAAGTCTAAAGATTGTTTCCATATATTACAAGGCATTTCTAAAGTAAATCTAAAAATAAAACGTTCGTTATGTTGATAGCAATGTTACAACTTGTGGTGGTACTATGAATATATATTATAGAGTTAAGTTTGAGAATCTGATTTCTTGGCATGGAAATTGTATGTATCTTATATGCATTGTGTAAGTGAAGTTGCACAAAGCTTTTAGGATCACAATAAGACGATGTCATTATTTTTTCGCCTGTTGGTTGGACTGCCACCAAATGCATTATTGATAGCATTCACAACCAGAAAATTAAAAAAACGGCAAAATGACAGGTGATGATGAGATGACAATTTTTTATAAATTATTGGCTCCCTTTCCATTTTTTCCTATCAGGAAAGTGTTCAAGTTGAAAGTGTCGACTGTAGATAAGAGCTTTGCAAAAGAGTTATGAGACCTTTTCTTAAAAGTCTCTTACTCAGTTCAGCAACTTCGCATCGTCAACATGTCGCAGTCGCATCATTCATGAGTGCGTGTGCTGGTGTCAAAGGGAAAAGTGGGAAAAATAATTATGCTCTAAAGATTATGGCAAGAAATGAGGTGTGCTTTCCAATTGTCGTGTACAATATTTTGATACTTTGATTTTTTTCGCATATTCAAATAATTATTAGACTTCGAATCACCATTTGTCAAGGCCGTATCTAGGATTTCGTTTCGGTGGGGGCACCAAGGTCAAAATTGTTATAGAAATTATGATTTTCGCGCGATGCGCGAAAAAATTGCGCTAAATTGAGACAAAAACACCCTAAAAATTATCAAATTTTTTGCGATTTTTTTGGTAAAATAACCTCTTTTTTGACATTTCGCTTAGGGCACGTGCCCTAGTGCCCTGCCGTTAGATACAGCCTTGCCATTTGTACCTATAAACAAAATTATGTAGTGGAGTAACTACAAATAAAAATACTGTATAAGAATGTAGAGTAATTCTAGCAATCCAATCAGCGAAAATTTTAATTCAGGAAGGACAAGTATTAAGGGCTGCTTTAATATTAAAGTTTAGAATAAGATTAGGTAAGTACTACTATTAGATCTGTAGATTAAATTGAAAAATCTTTGTATTTACCTACTTAATTTATAGGGCTTTTTATAAAATTATAACTTAATGCATTATAAAGGATATTGTGTGGTACAAAGGGTATATTGATTGAAGTACCTACTGTGGTGGTGGTGTTTGAAATAAAGTAATAGGTAGTGATTAAATGAAGTAGAACTGGTGGTAGTTGGAGTAAGGGAGAGTGAGTGGAATATTATGAGAGTAATATAAGTTGGCTGTTGGTTAGAGTGTGTTTGGCTTGTTCACGAAGACGTTATTTGTTGAGTGGAAGGACGACATATGGAATGAAGCAACTTTGGCTCCACAATTCCCCTTTTACTACACTCCATTTGTATTTTAAGGCATCTTGCATTAAACCACTAGCCCTTCTGCTTATTCTGCGAGTACATTACGTTAGTGATGATAAGTTTAGTTTGGAGTTGTCAAATGGAGATTGATTTTATCTTTTATGCTTACTTGATGACCTTTAGGTGGTTTAGTTGATATAGAGACACTCCGCGACGGCTAAAGCAGATTGGCTACAAAAGATAATACTCCAAATAGAAGTCCTAGTCCTAGACTCTCTTCTGGCACTGTTTGTACAGCCTTTTCTTCTTTCCGAATTACTATTACTCTACACTTAAATACATAGCAGAACGTGTAGCATGATATCAGAGTCCTATATATGTCTTGGTATGTCGCTTCACTTTCACTTCCATAGCTCTAGATGTATATTATAGTATATATAAGAGACTGTGGTTGTAAAACGAAGATAGCTGAAAGATAGTGGGGCTACTATTACCTTCATACATATAGATACGAATCTAACACACACGTCTCTTTGTACGTAAAACTAGGTAGATATTATAAATTTGAAATGCTAGATAAGAAAATCTAATATAGATTGCCAAAATCTTCTCTATTTATGACTTCACGGTATATTATACATTTATATTCCAAGTCCAACCATAGAACCCTAGCACTGTTGTCTATAAAGGGATGTGTATACCTATAGTCCAATTCTTACATGCAAAATCATCATGAATGGAAAAAATTGTGTTCCTTGAAATCTATGGACGGGAAAAGGATTTTTGTGTTCTAAGCTAAGCTTTGCCCTTTAGGATACAGAGTTCACTATTACGAACAAAGTACATTATTATTAGCCACACAAGCTAAGTAAGTTGTGTTGGGCCTATTATAATACCTATTCTGCATTATTTACCATTAAATAACTGCAAAGCCCACATACTACTACATAATGCTTTGAACATGTAAGCTAATAAGGTACAGTATTTTTACTGGACCATAAGTATATCGATATATGTTGGAACTGCTATCCCTAAACTCAAACTGCAGATACAATGTGAACTACAAGGCTGTATTTAGGATTCCATTTCGGAGGGAGCAAAATACCAACATGATGCACAATATTGTTTGTTGTGACGCGTAGCACGAAAAATGTGAGCTATTTTAGGCCAAAATCAATGCAGAATGCGTCAAATTCGTGTTAGCGCGAAAAAATGTGAGATTTTTTGCACCTTTTTGGTAAAATAACATTTTTTTTCAATTTCGGAGGGGGCAGTTGCCCCCTTTGCCCTCCCCTAAATAGAGCCTTGGTCAGCTAAGATATAAAGTAATGCTATATCATACAAATAAATGAGTACTACACTTATTATCTCAATGATTTTGACCATCTTAACCTTGGTACTAATTGAGCAGTTAAATTATATTATTATTTCTACAGTAGCATCCCAACATTATTACAATTAATTGCTTCAGTGACCATTCTGACCATGCACTAATGTAAGTTTCCTTAATTCGGTTATTTCTTCTGAAAAGTATGACCATTATTTTTGTATATTTTTATCCCTGGAGCAGATTGTGCGTAGGTAGTGAAATAGTGTGATGCGATTGTGATACGAAAGTGAGACCATTTGCTACTTGTATTTGGTGCATTTACTTTTTGTGACATTGCTTTTACTTAGAAAGAGAAATGAAATGGTGAAATGGAGCAGGCAAAGTTGGGAATAGTCGCTATGTAAACTTGCATTAGTTTTGAATAGAGGAGGATGATTCCTATAGGCATTGCATAGGGATTCTCGGCTTTCTCTTGCTGTTCTGCAGCAGTAGTATGTCATCGTCGAAAGTCGCATGTCTTGTACTACATGTTACTAATATAATATGGATACGTAAGTACATACGTCACAATTCTGAATACTCACGTACTTTCGTTACGGTTCTACTTTCACATGCTACTATCATCACTTCAACCAACGCATAGTCTCATCATTTCCCTGTAGTTTGTCATACGAACTGGCAATATGTTTCTCATGTACAACCATCACTTTATTAGCTTTCATATTTGTACTACTATTTCAAATTACAATGTGTCCCTCATGTCTCGAGGTAGAAAACTATCACTCGTCATCAGTGACCTGATAACTTTCATAACCCTTTGTTAGTTCATATACCAAGAGAATTTTGAACCGGAACATTGTCTTCAAGGTTTCCCAATGTTTTTATACAATTTTCACACTCAGGCCCAAAATAAAATAAATTACACAGAAGTAACAAAAACCAAGTGTTTTACAGATATTGATATTGTTATCTGTTTTTTACTGCACACACGTTTACTTTAGATGTGAAAGGGATTTAATGAATTAAACCTTTTTTTTGGCACTGTCTAGTTGTAAAATTTATTAAAAATATATTAAAAGTTTTACATTGAAAAAGGATCTTATTAATCTAATGATTGAATTGGTAGGAAAGTATAAAATCTGTAGAGGTAAAACATTTTAAAGGGTGGGTAAGACTTTTGAGAACTTATTTTTGTGATCCTTGCTTTCGATTGTCATTTTTACAGAAATATCTGAGACGGGAAATTGTGTGTCCTTACTTTGAAATCTCTCTGTATATGGAACGCACGTTCTTTAATGTGTGTGTGCAAATGGGATGATGTAAAGCACATGCACACACATGACTGTAGAAAGGAAACGTGGAATGTGAATTTACTTAAGTTACTACTGTATTTCCCTGCTATCTTTCTCCGACTATTATTGAGCTTATTATTAGACGATGGTTTACCCGTAGATAGAGAAATGTCTACACTAAGTATGTCGTACAACTGCCACCACGTACAAATAGGGCGAGCAGTTCTGCTGAAATGTAAACGGATGATAAAAATATCTATTGTATTATGTAGGTATGTACTTTTCCTGGTAAAACTAAATTGAAGAAAGAATTAGATTCTCAAGCACATTGCTATATCATCTTTTTTAATTATACGTTACATAGACTTCTGAGAAGTAATACTAGCTAACATTAAGGCATTGTTAAAATAAAAGGTAAAAACCAAAGCTTCAGAAAATACATTAGTTTAGATCTGTTTGTGTGACTAGAAGTATTTAGGACGTGATTCCGTGAATTTGCTTTCACTTTATTAGTTTGATGCTTGCTAACAATAAGGATAATCACTCCATGGTTTTGTGTGTTGTTATTTTCTTGCAAAATACTCAAATCTTGTTTTTGTGTATCCTTTAGCAGAAAACTGTATCCCTCAGTTTTCTTAAGTACACTTTTGCGTATATCTTGATTATTGGTTTGGTTTGCTATAAAGAAACTACTGTGTTTGATTATATACCGAAGGTATGTTCCTTCTCCCTTTTAAAGGTAAAGTATACTACTACGTTATTATAACAGAGTGACATAATCATTCTCTCTTTTTCTTGTGCTTTGGCATCTGCAGCAGATTTTTCATCGTTTAGGTAAACCATTGAGTTTTCATTATGCACTATGGCAGAAAGTTTTCTGTCTTTCATTTGTTTCTATCGCTCTGCGTGTGTCTTTTCGTTTCACGGATGGATTTCGGTGGTTGTGGTGGTTGGTGGGCCTTTAGTGGGAGCAGACATTGTGTTGGGTTGAGTTTAATTTTCCTTTCGACTCTACTAATTGAAACGCTGAGAATTATATGATGCATACGTAATTTTTTACAGACTCCTTTCTGCATTTTACTTAATGCTACAGAGATGCTTGCCCCATTGTACTTGCCACTATACATACAATTGCTTGCCAATATACAATATTATCATATAATATAAGACTAAGAGCTAAAAATATAAAATTCGTAGGTAGACACACGCTTCCTTTTTATACACAGTATCTATAACACATAGACTTGAGGAAGGAAGTCGTATAACAAAGGAACAATAGTAGCTACTCAGCGGAATTCTTCATTGTCTTTTGTGCGAGGCGTGAAATGACTCTATCGGGAGTTGTTAGTTGAGCTAGCTGAGAAAGTGGGAATTAGTCAGATAAAAAATAACGAGTGAAACTTTTTAATTTCTCTCTACCTACAGATATACTGAATCTTCTCAAAGTAAAAAAAGCTTAGCTCGAGGTTGTGTGTGATGACGTCGTAACACTTTAAATGAATTATACTAAAGCTCTGATGAGCTAAAAGTACGCATATACAATTTAGCTGTGCGTGCAAATAATTACTTCGCTACTATTCTCCTTGCAAATGTTTTTTTGCCCAATGTTAAAAAAAAGTTTATTTTTAGTTTCCATGCACAGCATTTTTTGTATTGATTGGCAGATTTTTGTAGCTTTGTAAGTACTTTTGTAAAACGTATGAAATGAACGATTACTGTACTTGCATAGTAGGTAGAAAATGCATCTAAAACGACTCTCTTTGGGATTTGGTTAAGGTGAAAATAAATGAGGAGGTTGTTTGTGTTGACAGGTGGTAATTTTAAGTGTAATTTAATTATTTGGAACATCATTCTCTTGTGTATGTGTGTTTGTGTCTGTGGGTGTGCATAATTGAATGAAGGAATGAAATATGTTGATTGCCTGTGTGTAACTACAAGCTGAGTGAGTGAGAGAGAGCAGGGAGTCAGCAAGCCACAAATGAATACACATTATAGAGGCACAAGAACGGGAAAGTAGATGAAAGACTGAAAGACAGACAGGCGGTAGGAAACAAAGCTGAATATTAACTTAATCCTTCACTTCTTCCTTTCTTCGTGGCATCCACTACCTTCCTTACTTACTTACTTCTTCCATCAAGTCTATAGAGTCCCACACAGTCAAATCAGCTTGGGTGGTGTTGCGTAGCCTTGCTTTGATTACTTGCATACAGACATGTGTGTTATTGTGCTTACGTCTATTTATAGTATTATGGCTCTTTCAGATACTATACGTAATATGTTCCTGTCTCAAAAAACATTTTCTATTGTGTCTTAATGTTATTCCTCCAGTTTCAGCAGCTTAGCTCGTTTTTACAAAACATCCTCGTCACTCCTCAAAGAATACGCTACACAAAAATAAATGAACATATGTACATCACACAATGTCTGTTCAGACAAGATATTTCTCTACTTTTACTCAAATCTTTTGAGAGTTTCTGTTATGTGGTGTACGTTTCTCTTTCTATTCTTCTTTCAGTAATCTGCAACATTTCTTTTGTGCTTTTTCATGTACATATTTTAAAATTTGCGCAACGCAAGATCTTCCTGTGCACAGGATTTGTGTTGCTATTATTTATGTGAGGAATTTTTTATACAAGAAAATGATGCCTTGAGCTAAATTTACTGCGTGCGTGTGTATCTTTATACTATAGTAGGTAGTATAAGTACGTGCATTTATACATACATGGTTCAGAAGATTAAGGAAGAAAAATAGTGTACCTTGTCGTTGTGGACAATACACCAAAATGCAATAATGAAATATGTTCAACACGAGTATAATTGAAAAAGAAATTAGTTTGCTAACTACTAGAAACGTAGAAATAGACAGGGCGAACACAATGTCTTATCTCCAGTTGTTTTCAAGATGTTTAATAAATATGTAGTGTGGTTTCTAGTGTTTTAGCAGATGTAGCATGTAGCAGTATGATTTTTTGATGCACGATTATTTTTGTGGATATGTTCATGTTACATGATGTAAAGTTGCAACGAATATACATATTATACATTTTTGAGAGAGTTGAATGTTTTTTAATTTCCCGTTAGAATTGTTGTAGCGGATGCACATGTGGGGCTTTTCGTGCAAGGAAATAAATTAATTTTTACTGCTTTCAAAGCTGCCTTTGACTTTCTGCCTTGCTGAGCTGACTTTGTCTTCCATTAAAAATATGCCTTTCTTTGTTATCATGCGCTTCAACCCGCACAATACACATTAGTTACTGTTTCGTTTCGAACAATCTATAGGTATCTACGTCATGTGTGCACTAAAACACTTTGCATGTAGCTACAAAATAATTTTATGAATAGAAGAATGGTTTCCCCACGGTGCACTACCCTAGTTTTATCTACATCTGAAAGTAACACAATTAAAACATACAAAGGAATTTAAAAATGAGTTCCCGCAGTTTGAGTGACAGTAAAAAAGTAAAATGAGTCTTGTAAATCAATTGAAGCCTTACAAATATTTACAGAAAACTTACAAAACTTCAATGCAACAACCCACAGATACGTAAATAGTTTGAACATTTTCTGTGAATAAATTGAGTAGGTATAAATGACTATGGCATGGCGTAATATTACTTTCAAGTTTTGCCTTGCTAATTAGAATGTATTTTTTCAAAACCTGACAGGTGCTCCGTGACATTGAAATGTTTCTTAGAAAACGCAACATTTTCTAAGGTGCATTTGTTGTCTCACGGGAATTTCACTATCTTGTTTTGTACTTACTTTCTCTTAAGAATCTCAACTTTTCTATGTATAAAATTTGAAGAGGTTCTTTCATTTGTCTAGTTTTGTAAATTATTTGTACCTACATATTTTATATTCATACTATTCTTGTGCGGTAATACTCTGTGCACTTTGTTTGAACAGTCTGCGTCAAAGGAAACCCACTTGAATTCGTACGACTGTTGTTTTAGAATAATATAAAACTGAGTTAGAATTCTCTTACGTTTATGGCATAACAAACATTTTGCCGACTGGCTATTGTTGACCTTGTATTTTTTAAGTAGACCTGGAGGCAGAATAGATATGTACCTAAACATACATAGAATTCGTATAGTAATGACGCTACATTTCATACTTGTGTGTTTATACAGTACAAATATTATACAGCACATTGTTATTTATTTGTTGTGTGGATGGTTTAGTTTACTTTGCTCTTCAAGAAAGTTTGGTGGACTTGTCTTTTTTCAGTTTGTTTGTGTCTTGAAGGTTTATGTATAAAACAAGTAATATCAACATCAACATTGTATACATAAATACATTATACAATGTTGCGCTTTTCCTTTCGTTTACTTTCACTTTACTTTTTCCACTAATTTTCATATCTTTGTTTGGCTTGTATTTTCATGTAAATGTGTGTGTGTGTACAGAAAGCAATGTATGATCCTTCTGCTTTTCTACACATGTATGTATGCATTAAGTGAAACCCTGAAGCTGAGATAATAAATATGTTTAAACTCAATTTGTTTACATACATTTATAATATTCTGTTCGGATGGTATTAGGTATTTGTTTTAGTACTTCAATGAACTAATATACATGAGTGCACTTTGTGCAGGTAGGTGCTATATAGTTATGAGGAATACACGTTTGACTTTGACTTGTTTGGCTAGACTATGGCGTGCGCGTGTATGTATTTAATGTAGTTCTTATTCTTCAAGGGTAGTGTGTCTGTCTTGTGTTTGTTGCTTTCTACTTTGGCCTTTGAGTTAAATTGAGTCGACTGTTTGACTTTGACTGTCATTCCCATGTGGCCCAATGTGTTCTTTTAGTACTACTCTGTTTGTGAATAAAGAGAGTAAATAGACTGTAGAGAATGTAATAAAATACTCCTCGGCTCAACTGCCATATTTTCTCTATGCACGTGTAATAAATGTCCTGTAATAGCATCCCACTCAGATCTTCCTATACTCTTTACAAAAGACAGTATTATATGTACAAGAAAAGCATTTCAGTCTTCCCCGGTTAAATTCGCACAAGTTCATCAAATGAAGGAAATGAAAAAAATAGCCGGGGAAGAAGGCCATTACAATTACAAAAACACCATTATTTCGTATTGTCTGCTACATTTTATGGAGTTTACAACTTTAGTAAGTGTCGAAACGATGCTTTATGAGCGTTATGAGTATTATAAATTAGTGGGGTGTGCCTGTCATATCTTTAGAATTTACAACAGTTATCCAAAATCCTCTGCTGCTACCCATTCTGAATAGTGTATTATTCAGTTAGCTCTTTTTTAATAGAGGAGAAACTAAATTTTTAATAATTATTTTCTTGAAATATACCTGCTCGACTTGATGTAATGTGAAAGACAAAATAGGACTCTGTATGTATTAAATCTGGCTATTTTCAATATTATTAATAGAAATAAATTACTACTGATATACATAGGTACACGCAAAGGCAAGAGTACACAGAAAAAGATAATTATTTAATATTAATGTACATATTTGTATAGATAGACGTGTGCAGTAACACTGAATGCAATATTGGTATTTGTATGACTCTTTGTGTGTCGTTAATAATGAAAGATTGTATGTAGTATTTCTATCTTTGATGTCGATATTTTCCCAGCTATTTGTGTGAGTACATTACACTGAAGTGAATGTATTGTGCTTTAATGTGGTTACTTTATAATTGCAATAGGTAATTGCTAATGGCATATAGTACACCACAATGCAGTCACATTAGAAAGCTTTATGCTGATTCAAATGGGTTAGACTATAGAAATAATAGTAGCTATTAGGTTATTGTGAATATGTACTTTGTATGTTATACAAGGAGAGTACATGGATTGTGTTGAATAGAGAGCAGATTGTAATACAAGGTGAAATATGTGTTGTTAGGTAGCTACATAATTGCTTTGAGATGTTAATCAAATGACATGTGTGGAGAATCTGTGATTTACATTGCTAATTGACTTAAACTTAGTACACGAACCTGCATCGTAGTAGGAGCACGACACGAACTCGACAAGGATGCCAACATGTAACTCACAATGAAAACTTTGGCTCGCTCAGCATGAAACCCGTCTTTGCACAAATAAAATCATTTCGTCTCGTCCCCAAAACTTGCTACTATTAGCAAATTCAAATCCTACACAGATTTCAGTCTTGAATAACATACCTTGCAAAGGGCTACACTCCCTTCATTCGATTCAATCCCAGACCTATGTAAAACAAAGGATATTATAATATATACATACATAATCTCTCCTTATCTCTTAACATTTACCCTTACACGTGTTATACATAGAGTAGAAATTATAATGACCGTTTATGAATATGAATGTAGCTTTTAAAGCGTGTATTTTCTATTAAAACCCTCCTACTACTTATACAGTAGCACTCATGTACATTCGTTCAGGATGCCTTGACCGTGCCATTATTATTAACATGTCCTTATTTCATCCTCCATGTCATAATGAATGCATAGCGACATTAATTATGCATTTCCTTTACTCATACTGTCTATGCATACCCGTGCAGTATACTTAGCACTTTCAGTGTACTTAATTATATTGACATATTCACAGTGTATTAAGGTCCATGGATGTTAATAGTATTATTTCTGTTTGAATTGCTCATTTGTATGCTGGTAGTGGAGTTGCTGAGCTTGAAGTATTTGCAAGTAGCTCGATATCATCAACTCCCCTAGGAATACTTTGTAAACAAGAGCATTATTGAGCGTAATACTAAAAGGGATGAGAGAATACTAATAACGTGTGCCACACAGAATTTGTCAAAGCAATTTTGCCTGTAAACGACATAGCATATGAGAGAACATGTACATTTTGCACATTGTACCTTTCACAGACACATTCAGGGTTCTGCTCTTCTGCGTACATGTGTAAAAGTTTTGTGTGTGTGGCCCGCAGCAGCATTAGAAAGGCAGGAAAAGAGGGAGTCTGTTGTTTATGACTAATCGGGAGTGACAGTTTGGATTTGTGATGAGACACACTCTACACATATACATACAAGTGGAGTGGGGATGAAGACCCAGGATGTCACATCCATGTCACGTCGTATTCTTTATCCATATTATTTTATGTTGTCATTTCCTCCAGTAATAATGCTCCACTCATCTGCTCCTTGTAGACTGTGGCCTGTGGGACTATTCTACTACTACCTTTTCATTTTATAGCCTTTGAGGATCATAATATTATAATGTGTCGTGTTGTGTGACTGTAAAACGCGCTATGTGTAGACCAGAACTCTAAGTGTGCGTGTGGCTTACTGGCTTGAATTCTTATGTATATAAGGCTTTCACACTTCTTTTTCATTCCATGACAAACTGTAATGGTGAAAATATTTGTAAAACGCGAGAGTTGTATGGAAAAGTAAAAATCCCGAGTAATCCATACTCACACTTCTCAAGAACAAGGGCAAACTTGAATTTATTTTGAATTTGGACAAGACGCAGAAGGGATTTTTTGTAGATGTCTTTTATTACAGTGAAAATGAACATTGCATTTGTGTTACTTGCATGTATAATATAAACACACTTATAGGAAGTATGTACATATACATTATTATGCTATGTGTAGGATGAGGTTGTATCATCAATGTATATTTTCAAGTAAATACGTGTATAACAATAGAAGATAAGTATGACAAGGCTTACAGTTAAGATGCTAACTCTGCATGTTTTATTTTGTACTTGAAGAGAGATATAGAAAAGCTTTTTTGAGAGGCTGCTGAGTATTTGCAGGGCCATGAGGAGTTGTGTGTGTGTTATTCTTGTCTTTTTTGGTGTTTTCTTCAGCTCAGTCGTCGTCTGGTCCTTGTTGGGTTTATGGCATTATTTTATATCTCGTATTACACCCTGAAACAGGCAATAATATAATATGGGTCGGTTTTCCTCAGAGGAAAGCACAGGGCGTGTGGGAGTTATACACTCTCTAGCCTTGAGACCAACACTATATGTCATAATGCAGAAAATTCTCAGTCACTATACTTTTTGTGTGTAGAGATAATATATTACGTGAAAAATATAGGCGTTATGTCTAAATAATGTATAAATAACCTCTGTATAGCAAAATAGCCTTATTTATTAAAAGCAACCAAAGATTTATCTGTTATAAGTAGAGATCTGATATTTTTATTGCGGGGGCGTTGTGTAAAAGTGGAGCTAAAAATAATATTATTTTTGTTTGCCATGTCCAAATCTAATGCTAATTAGGTGCCTAGAAGCAATGGGATGAATGAGGTTGAGTTGTAATGAGTGTGGATACCTTCAAAATGTGTACACAAGAATATTGTCTGATTTTTTTTTACTTTTTTGTTTACAGGCTGACATTTACCGTAAAATAGAAGAAACGTGCGGAGAAATGAATGAAGTTTTACTGCGATTGGTGAAGAAGTCTATTTTGAGTCACAAAAATGGCAGTAATTCATCCAGCGAAGAAGGTCGGGGGAGAGATGAGACTAAACGTGAGGACGATTTGTGGTGGAGAAAGATCTCAGAGATTTTGGATATCCAGTCCAAGCTAAAGAATCTTCCACATGTAGCTCCCGGTAAAATTATTGTTATGTTTTGTTTTATGTTTCATTATAATGACATTTAGTAACTGACTGAACAAGGAAAAGGCATGTCTTTTACGGATAAATTTTACCTTACTCCTGGCTAAAGGGGCTTGTTACAACTTTCATTATTAAGTGAATCATTTCTTACAAGTGTATACCCCCAAGTAGTAAGTTGACCTTTTCACTGCGTCATTGGCAATAACGACTGACCCAAAACGTAGGATGTTTCTTTGAACCTTGTATTATGAAGGAAGAAATATTTCCAGCATCTTATTTGCAATCTCAATCAATATTTCTTGTAGACCTATCCGTACACTAATTAATAGACCTATGATTCATTAATTACTGAAGGATTAGTATTTCCACAGAATTAGTCTTAATATGAGAATAGCTGTTATATTGCGTAGCAAGCAGTCCAGAAAATTAGATTTCATCGTGTTATTGTGTTGATGACGGGTCTTGACACAATAATCTGAAGTTCAGAAGTTGCTTCGCCCGTCAAACAACCTATCCTGTTCCTATAATGTAGTAATAGTAGGAAGGAACAATGTAATTACCTACTAATTACCTCTTTCGATTGTCTTATTTATTCCTAACTTGCTCTACAGTCTTACGATATTATTATATTACCTATTTTAGGTAACTAAACTAACTCTTCTTGCTTTGTACTTTACTTTACATACACATTGCTGTACACAGCTGTGTAAACCACATCTGAAAAAGTAGAGAAGCTTAATATAGTTACGTTTGAGTATTTGAGGTAGGTATATGGCTGCTAATCTTTAAAAGTTATTGTTCATTGTTAGGATTATAGATAAGAGTTTAAAAGTAAGAGACAGAGCGAGAAGGTCGCGGGTTCGGGTCGAAAGTGAAGAAAGTTTGTTCTCTCATCTGTGACTCTGCTCTTGTACCTAATTACCAAAAGACCAAAGAGCAACTTTCTAATTTCCTTTGCAAAGTTTGCATTGATTTGGTAGGGAGAGAGTATTAATATAACAATATTATACATATTTATACATAGCATATTAATGATATTAATTTATTTTGTATATGCATCGCATGCATGCCCTTCCTAAGTATAACACAATGCCTTATCTACAAATATTCTAGGCTCTTGCAATATCTATGTTAAAGTAAGGGAGTATTTGTGTCTTAATATAATGGGACATAAAAGTAATTACTTGGGTCGCCTTGAAATGAATTATACATACTAGGGAGTAGGGAGTCTCTGCGTGAGTATACATGTGTGTTAAATATGGAGCAGATAGGAAGGAATGCTTAAAATGAATTGTAGTGCATTAAGGGTACCTATACATTCTTATGTATGGTATTAAATGTGTGTGTGTGAACTGAACTCTGAATATGGGTCATGAAGTCTGGATGATGAGAGAAAGTCTTAATGGAATTAGATTTATAACATTCTTAGACTTAAATGAATTTATGTGCATCCACACGATCCCCTTGTATATATTTTATGTGTAATAGGACGATAGTACTGTGTGAGAGTGACCTGATTGCAGTAATTACTCATTCAACTCGGGTCGCCTTTGTCATAACTCATCTGCCTCGCTTTTCTGTTTATTGTTTATATCTCTCGTTAAAGCCAGAATTACTTTAAATGAAAATAAAATGAACAATGACCCTTTTCGTATACTAGTAACTAACAATAAGTCACAATTTCTCGAGCATCTTTCTTTCCTTAGGCATCTCTCACATACATGTATATTTCTATACATATTTATGTGTTGCGTGAATTTGTAGAAGGAATATAGGTGGTAGAATATGTAAATGAATGTAAGTTGTTTCTATTCAAGAGCATCAATACTTTTGCATGCTGGTGGCTCTTAGTGTGGAAATCTTATTCATGTATTCATAATTCAGTTTGAACTGTTGAATTAGGAATACTAATTGTAAATATACAAAAATAGCAAAACGTTCGTTGGAAATTATTTTTCTTTTCTCTTTCGCTCTGTGTTCTGCATGTGGCGATAAGAATGCAAATACATTTCGTCTGTTGACGAAAATGAAACTCTCTCAAGAAGTTGTCTCGGGCCAAGTGAATTATGGTTTGTAGTATTAATTTGAGTGTCTATTATTCTAAAGTGCATGTTCTTCTACACGAGAGAGAATTTCACAAGCACATCACTATGTCGTGTCAGCCAAAAGAGAGAGAGAAAGCCAAACTCAGACTTTCGTGGACAACACCAGCCAGAAATAATTTAAATATACAAAAGTGAATATGAAAGTCAAATATGTATATATATGCTGCACCTAGGTATGTCATAATACACAAAATATATATTCTACTTAGGTACATACATAATACATAGGAAATTGTATATATTTACTTTCTCTATGTATAGAATGCCCACATTTAATTCTCTGCAGCAACCGATCATTATCACAAGCCTTTCCCTATGAAAATATCCCTTGTACATATCAACATATCCTTCGTACAGTAGGTACAGAGTACAGTACAGAATAAGCAACATGCACCTTAACGTGTACTTTTTAGGGCAAAACCAGCATTATACGTAATATAGTTGTACACAGAGTTTCATTCGAGTCTCGAGAGAAATTGTGGAGAAGGGAAATGAATATTTCATAGGAATTACTTATAGTTGTTGTAGAAAGTCGAGCTTTTACTTTGAGACTCTTCACTCACTTCACTATTAGTAGTCCTCCTACTATTCATAT
>JAQFYB010004609.1:0-15863 GCA_034694085.1 Pogonognathellus longicornis
GGTTGGGAGACCGCCGGACCTCATTGGGAGACCAACAGATCTCGTTCGGAGACCGCTTGGAAGATTTTCCATGCATGTGATATGGATAAGGTTATTATATTACAGATGTTCATTCTCACCCCACTACTGTACATAGTACATAGCATATAAAAGTGTGAGCAAGGTGTGGTATACATTTCTATTATTTATTGGTAGCGGGCATTGTACTAATTGCTAAAACTTACTGCTTAAAAATACAGGGTCGGACATAATAATTGGCGCGTGTACCCTCAGCATTGTAGCATTTGCGTCAAGTGACAAATGTTGGCTTACATGACGAGTTAGATGAAAGCCAAGACAGCCTGCTAGAGATAATGAAGGTGGAAACAGGAAAGTTTAATTGTTTAAATAGACGCTTTAGCGAACGTAACCGAGGTCTGGGAATGCATTTACACACGTGTTCACAAGGTTTAAAAATATCACAATGTAGAAAAGAAAAGTTACCTCGCTATCCTTGTGAGTTCTACTGCATATGATAATGAATTATACTTTGTAGATCTTGTAAACAAACAATTAAAAGAATTTGCGAGCGTGTATCATTCGTTATGTCTCTGACAGCTATTATAACTTTTCAGATGTGACTTTTCATAAATGATTCATGACTATAATATGGTGCGACACCATGAACAAGGTGCATAGTGCATGGCTTATGAAGGTGTTTGGGCAATTTTGAGATGTACTGTAATTTATAGTTCTACGTTATAGTAAGTCCTATCTTAGACATATTTGGTTTGTTTACTTATGTCATTATTTGTTGTCACTCATAAGTGCAAGTTTTGAAGATTGTATATAGTTGTGACTCTGTTAAGCCTCCGTGACTTTAGGTCACAGTCATTAAGATTGAGGTCTTTGATTGAAAAAGTGAAGGTTAATTTTGATCGTCTTTCGTTTCTTCACTATTTTTAGTGGGATGCACGCTATACCTTTTAAACAGCAAAGTTTTCTGTATATATGACTGCCAACTTATTGTTAGTGAATCTAAACACTGTACTGTATGTACCTATGGTAGTAATGTCATATATAATTATGTAACAAGTTTATATAATTTTGATATCAACTTTACAGCCTTCCATAGCTTTTAGCTAGCTTAATAAAGGCTTAATGTGTCCTTTTGCATTTCGCTAAGTGAAGAGCTAAGTTCCCTGCAAGGAAATGCTTTTGCTAAACAAAGTAAGACAATGCAAGTCTTAAGTGCAATAGTACTTCAGATTTGAGGCCTTGAGCTTCTAGGAGCTATTTGAATATTATTCACTTCCTCTGTAAGATTTGTGATAGATTATTTCTTAACGATGTCACAGCTTTGTAATATGATGTTAGTAATTAAAGTTTAAAAGTACTTCATCTTTAGTTAAAATTCTTTATCCTCATTAATTAGTATCCTACTTCATGCCTCTTCTATGACTTCTAAACTTAAAATAAGTAAAAGTATGTACTTACCTGCCTTTGTGTGCTTGACAGTTGATTTAAAACCTGTACCATATTGAACAAACGGATGTGGGATGAGTGGATTCCAACAAGTGAACAGAACTTCTGTGGAAAAACTAAAAATGTTTTGGAAAAAATGTGTTTAATTGTCTTTGCGTTTTTATGAAACGAAAGAGCAGAACTTGTATGGTTGATGGTATATTGCTATCGTATCACTTACTTTCATACGCTAATCATAAAGTATGAATGATTATTTGATAATATTTAATACCAGAGGCATATGTTTTACGTAATTATTATACATATAGGCTAAAGGATAGGTATATATAAAACTTAACCTTCACCAAAAATCTAAGCAACTGGCAAATGTTCTGCAAAGATTGTGTTTTACGATACGATTCGGTGCAAACGTGCATATTTTACACAACAATTTTGTAGTTTGTGTACATTATGGCACGGATAATTGCATATGAACATTTATTTGGAGGGGCTTGAGTTGAATTGCAAAACACAATGTATTATATATAACCTCTACTACTTTTCATAAGCCAGTCGATGGGCTGAGACATGACTATACGGTTAAAGGAGAGTGATGTAAATAATAATCAAAGACACGCTTGGATGTTTTTCTTTCATTCGTCTCAGCGTAGCTTGTTGGACTAATTCAGAAGTCAGAGGATAATTAGATCAAGCATTGTTTTTCTACATCTGTTGCGTGCATGCTTAGAAGTTGTAATTTGCAAACCGGATAATTGCATTAGTCACATAGGTATAGGTTAAATAAGCCAAAGATCTACGTACATACATGGTAATGTGCATTCTGATATAATAAGTATTTAATGCGCTCTGTACACTCTTATACCGTGTGTGTGGTGTAGGTGAGGTAATTTTGAACAGGAATCTCTTTATTCCTATTATTCTGGGAGAACACACTATGATAATGCTCTGTATATTCAACGATACCTATTGACTACCTACATATGTAATGAGCATGACATCTTATGTTTATAGCATTGTGGATATTAAGAGTAACATTATCATGCGAACGAAAGTTAGTGGTTTAATTCCTAGTAATGCTACTTAGTAAGCTCTAATATTGATGTGAGTCCATTGATTTAAGAGGGTTAGGTTAATGTTTCATGCTCATGTAAACATACAATTAGATTATTCCAACAACGACAGTTAATGCCAATGTGACATTTTGTATTGAGCAACGTTTGTCGCTTCAAATGTTTTATACAATGAATAACTGTTTTTGTTTTGTTTGTTGCAGAGGAGAAAAGCATTGAAGGAATTTTTCAGTCAAAGCAACTGCAAGCAGCTTTTCGTGGGAAAGCTGCTATTGACGAAATCGTGGTGATTTTGAAAGAGGTACCCAACCCTCTTGAGGAAGATGAAATGCCTGCAACTCACAATCCTTTGGCTATTGAGTTATTTACACAGACTTTGCTGATGCTTGGATCCAAAACACTGACTCATGCACATGCTGCTGTCACTAAATATGTTCCTATATTTAAGGTTTGAAAATTATGTTAAGAGCATAATAAATGTATATGTATTGTATGTGCACTCTTAAGCTTATGTCATTTCAGCATGATTATTAATTAAATAAAATTGATGCAGGCGTTGGTTGAAAATCAAGATGGGCAGTTGTGCGTTTTGAAGTCTGTGTTTGAAGTTTGGAGATACGATACTCAGATGATGGCTGTGATTATTGATCTGCTTTTAAAATACCAAATTGTTGAATGCGCTGCTGTGGCCAATTGGGTTTTTATGAAAGAAATGACTGGGGAGTTTACCAAGTAAAATATTTTTACCCTTCACATACCATTTATAGTGCATTTTTGAATTTTGATTTGATTTATTTTTTTGTTTCTGTTAATAAAATAGGATTTATCTTTGTTTCTGTTAATAAAATAGGATTTATCTTTGGGAAATTCTTCATTTGACTATTCGTAAGATGAATAAACACGTAGGACGTCTTAATTTCGACTTGACGGATTCTAAGGAGAAACTTAGACGAGCTGAAATGAATTCCAGCGAGAGTGAGGATGACGAGGGAGATACACCGAAAGAAAAGGATACTAAGGATGTGCCAACTGAAGAGCAGGTTGAAAAGATGGAAGAAAAATTGGAGGTAGCACAAGCTGACCAGAAGAATCTGTTTTTAATTGTTTTCCAACGATTTATTATGATCTTGTCCGAGCATATCGCTCAGTGCGATACTGATGGGAAGCATTTAAGCACACCGTGGTATCGGTGGACTATTGGACGTCTGCAGCAAGTTTTTATGCAGGTTAAATTCTGAACCAATAATGACTAGTTATAATTGTATAGTCAATGGCTGTGTGATGTTATTGATTATGAAAAGCTCAAAACACGTTTTTCTAAAATGTTCTTTTTATCTTGCAGCATGCAGAACAAGTGGCACAGTACAGTTCCACATTGGAAACTTTGTTGTTTACTCAAGAATGGGATAAGAACATCTTGGAGATATTCCATCAGTTCCAAGCTCTGCGGGCTTAAAATTCCTATGCAGCATATTAGACTAATAGTAATAAGTGTTTGTGTATAAGACTTGTACTCTGTAAAGATGAATTCAATAAATGTGGCTGGATTGCTTAATTATATCGATTGTGTATTGTGAATCTATGAACATATTTATTCTTATATAAACTTATACCGAAAACCAGATTTTATTTACAAAAAATTGTTTCTGTTTACCTAAAATTGACATTAACTTGAAAACTTACTTAACCTACTCAGAATTTCATTTTGAGATAATTGTTTACAACATTTATTTTATCATAATATAATCAAGTCTTATACAGCAATTAGCTTTAAATGGCAAGACAGTCGATGTCATATATGCTGTAATGTATTTGAAGAGATTTGTAGAATCTTTTTCAAATCAGAAGTGCGTTTACCAATATATCGTCGTTTTTATCACTTTGAATGTTTTTCAATAAGTTGAAGAACATCCTTAACGTCTTCAGTGGACCCCAAGAAAATTGGAGATCTTGCATGAATGGCGGTTGGTTGAATGTCCAAAATATTAATTTTTCCATCACTTGCAGTACCTCCAGCTTGCTCGATGATAAAACTCATAGGATAGCACTCGTAAAGGATTCGCAACTGAAACGGCATTACATTTCATTATATTACATGTAAATATCTGAAACTAGTTTATGCGTACTAGTAGATCAGTACTTTTGATTGCTTAAGTTATTAATGAAACTCTTACCTTTCCCTTTGGGGCATCCTTTGTTGCTGGATACATAAAGATTCCTCCGTACTTCAATGTACGATGAACATCAGCAACCATTGAACCGATATAACGAGCTCCATAAGGCTTTCCATTCTGTGAAAAGAATGGAATAAGGTTATTTGGATTTACATGTAAATTATGTACTAAGCATTTGTGTACAATTATTTAGAGCTAGAGTAATCGCTTACAGGAGGATTTTTCTTTGAGTTGACATATTCAACAATGGCTGGGTCCCAAGTAGCAGCATAGCCTTCATTGATGCTGTAGATTTTTCCTCTTGAAGGAATTTTCATGTCAACATCAGTCAGTATGAATTCCCCTATTGCCTATTTGAAAACAAATGTACCTATACAATCTACTGTACTAAATTTTGATGTTTTTAATTATGTAGTATCATAATTACCGGATCAAGCATGAATCCTTGAACCCCGTGCCCAGTTGAGAGTACAAGAGCCGTAGCAGATCCATACAAAGCATATCCAGCAACTACCATGTTACGTCCAGGTTGTAAAGCATCCTTCAGAGTAGGAGCCCCTTCTGAAGTTTTTCTGTGAACAATTAATAATCATTTAGCTCAATATACAGGTGTATATTTTTTTAATTCTTTGAGATTCAAAGTGCAGTTGCACTTAACACAATTGTGGAGGTGTACTGTGTAAATATTAAACGTAGGTATTCATTATGAGTACTTACTTGTATATTCCGAAAATTGAACCGATTGAAACAAGGCAATCAATGTTGGAAGATCCATCCAAAGGATCAAAACACACAATATATTTTCCTTGTCTCTCGGTTTCCACCTGGAAAGTTTAGAAACAAGTCATTAGGCACGTAATCAACAACGAAATACTATGCAACTAAATACACATTCTATGTGTATAGAATAAGCAGAAACTCACTTCTATGATATTTTCATTTTCCTCTGAAACAAGTAAGCACGTTGTGAAAGATGACTTGAGCAAATTGATAAACAAATCATTTGAAAGTACATCAAGTTTCTTGACTTCTTCTCCTTGTACATTGGTTTCGCCAGCCATACCATACCTAAAAGCAAATACAAACACAAAAATACTGTATTACTAGAATCACAGGATCTTAAAGGCTATAGACAAAATCATTTGTGTGTGTGTCGTTTTAGGGAATTTTAACCTTTATTATACAAGCAATCTATAAGATTTAAATTAAGTTAGTTATGTTGACAAATTCATGCACTCACAGTTTGGCCTTTTGGACTTTGTATACAACGACGATAATAATGTTATGCGACTCATGCTTCATTTAACGAGTGAGATAAACTTTATTGGATTGCATGTTATCTCTTTTAATTTGTTTTTATTGGTTACATCCCGTCACAGATTAGAAAATCTGCGAAATGCGAGATGAATCATCGCAAATTAATGTAATTAATGGTTGTATACACTATACACATTTTACCGGTGCAATTAATGATATCTAGGTGTATATGCACACCAACATTATTTCCATGTATGCAAGTGTTTATTTAAATGGATCATTTTAATGTAGGGGTATGGCAGGCAGAGATCGATGGGTATCCAATTATAAATATGTAAATACAAAAAACCAAGTTGCATTGCTAAAAATACCTTAATTTGTAGGTTAAACTTGAAGAGTACCATTTAATTATTTTGGGTGTACGTAACCGATGTAGACAAACCTTATGATTCTACCTTGTATTTATCACTATAATTAAAAAAACTCACAATTTAGCAATGCCGGCCTTTCTGACAGCGGATGAGATTGCTTTGACTGCAGACTGAATCGTTGACAGAAGTAATGTTAAATCCCCAGTAGCGTCTGGAGCTCGACGTCTTTGCTCGGCCAATACAAATCGCGTAAGTGTCATACAATTTGTATCAATTGCTTGGCTGCTGGAACTCATCTTGCGATTTTGTGTTTAATGACAAGTGTTTAAAATTGTTTAGCTGTTAAAAAGTTAAAATTGAGTTTTTAAGTGAATTGTATGCAGGTATGTAATTCTTAAACAAGCAAAGCTCACAGGACAATAGTCAATGACTGTGAGACAAAAAACAAGACGCTTAAAGTATTTATACTGAACCGTAGTTACGCTAAGCTTAAACTAAACTGAAATGAATTTGTCAATCTACGCATAAAGCTAAATTGACGTTTGTCGTTGCTTTAGTGTTTTTATCAAGAAAGTATTAGTACCTACTATGCTAATATTGCAGAGATATTTACGTTGAAAACAAGTTTATCTTCTGTATAGATTGTAGTATATGACGCAAGTATATATTTACTAATTATTATGTAGATTTAGATTTTAGCTTTATCATCACTGTCCGATATCCCCTGCCCTTCCCGTCTGTAAATTTCCACCTCTTCCACGTGTCGAAATATGTACGACAAAACGGCAATCATAAACATGTTTGATATATTATAGAGGTATATAAAATTACATGGAAAATATATCATCTATTTATTTGTATAGGATAAGCTTAAGTTATAGTACAAGAATATATTTTCTGTAATATATACCTGTGAAGAAGTTTAGAAAGCAAGAATCTTCTCTACCTCTTATAAGCAGACAAGTTGTAAATAATATCTGTCAAGTCTTAATAAACAATTTCCATTTTTCCATTGCATTCCCATTCCCGGCCATCTCCTCAAGGATGTTGCCTTGCGTTTACAGCAGACACACAGACAATCTTCCTTTAGAAGTTTATGTTTACTTATGTGTATTTGTTGCGTACATAAGAAATCTACGGGCTTCATGTTCATGGTTTCGTTTGGACCCGTCCCACTTGGAGCGGCGGAACTTTACACTTCTCCGTATTTTATATAGGTACATTGCATTGGAGTATTTATGCACACGATTTTTGTGGATATTCATAATCATCTCCATCTGTTCTGCGGAGATTTCCATAATATTTATATTTACTAAAAATACACACCTTGGAGTAGTGTCCCCTTGGTTAGGAAACATGGAAATTTTTTACTAATGCTATTCACATTGTATACACAACTTTGTGTTTAGTATTGTTAAGTGCGCTCTTAGTTTGTAGCGTTAAATGTGGATACGTGTGTGTGTATTTTGTTTACACGCTATAAGCCGAGTTTACTATGTTCCTATGTTAGTTAGTTAAGTTAATTTCACAGAATTTGAGCAGATACACTAAGTTACAAATTCCCTAACATTGTCATCTAATAATTAATATATTTTAGCATATATTTTTTATGTAGTATTTCTTAGAGTTCAGAATTTAAGAGATTAAAATTTGGTTGGATGTTAATTGGTTTTTGTAGCGAAAAGAAACATGATGTATATTCGTTTAAAGAATGTATATTTGCAAAGTAGATCTACTTTTTTTAATTAAAATCTGAATTGTGGTTCCAGCACTTTGATTTTTGCTAATGATTGTACTAACAGTTATCTTACCAATGCATTTGAAATAAGCCTTGAAAAAATTATATTGCACTCTGATTTATTTACGTTTAATGAATTAGTAGGTTTTGAGTACGGTTATTTAACATACCTAGTTGAAAAATTCAATCGCAATAAGAAAATTAGCTGTAGTGTAATTTATCAAGTTCTACACGAATCGCAACGTGTCTTCGGGTTTTTGTAGCTACAATTGAAGTGTAATAATTCAAGTAGCAAAAGTTATTCACAAGCAATAAGATGACTTGGTAGTTGAAGTTGTCGGCATTATTAAAATATGTCTTGCAATTATGCCGAAGGCCTTTCGCCTTATGAAAATAAGGGCAAACTTGGTGTTCCAGAGGTAACAAATTGTTTAAACTTATTGTGTTATTGTATTCTTTAAGTTTAATGGACATGTTAGCAAATATACCAAAAACAGAATTCATTAAAATAGTCATGCATGAAGGAAACAGATACATGGATACATATCTTAATTAGCATTTGTAATTTGTATCTACCTAAGTTATTATTTCATGTAATTACAACTCTTTGTTTGTCTTTTCCCTATGTATATAGATTTTTGATGATTCGAGTACTGTTGACTCAAAGATCGAGAAATTAGCAGAGTGGATTAAAGCAGCTAAGCATGTTGTGGTCCACACTGGTGCTGGAATATCGACCGCTGCTGGTATTCCTGATTTCAGGTAAAACGTTTAAGACATTTTTAAGTATAATTAAGATTAAGACTCTGTACTTTATTAAAGATGTAACGCACCCGTACTTTTGCTTTAGAGGGCCTAATGGAGTATGGACTTTGGAATTGAAAGGACAAAAACCAAATATGAACGTTTCATTTGATTCAGCAGTGCCTACATCTACTCATATGGCCCTTTCTGGTTTAATCAGTTCCGGTGTGTGCAGTTTAATTGTTAATTAATTTCATGTGCAGTTTAACTTGATGTCAAAGGCAATAACGTTCATTAATAATTGTACCGAATTTTTGTTGCAGGTTATTTCAAATATATCATCAGCCAAAATATAGATGGTCTGCATCTTCGTTCAGGTCTTAAAAGGACTACCATATCGGAGCTACACGGCAACATGTTCGTTGCGCAATGTTCATATTGCGACAGGTACATTCTATTCTTGGCTAAAGATATTAAAAATTTTAGTGTTGAAATACTTTTCGATGTCAACATTTCATTTTCCAATGGTTTACACTTCATATTATGATTGGGTTGCAGGCAATTTATTCAAGCAAATGCTGTTCCTACAGTAGGGCAGAAAGAAATCGGGATTAATTGCCCATGGGTTAAAGCTGGCGGACGTCCATGTCGAGGCAAATTGCATGACAATATATTGGATTGGGAACACAATCTCCCACAACGTGATCTAGACATGGCAGAAATGCATTCCACGTGAGTAAACACTGCATATAAATTAGCATGTTCAATGTATGCAACAAAAGGTTAAGTTCTCTATGTTTGTTACAGTCTTTCAGATTTAAGCATCAGTTTAGGAACTACTTTGCAGATAGTTCCTGCCGGCAACCTTCCTCTTCGTGCCAAAAAGAATGGAGGAAAAGTTGTCATCGTTAATCTTCAGCCTACTAAACATGTATGTCTTATAGTGTCTAAATCATTAGTTTATGCAACAACGATTCTATTACCTTCAGGAGTACTTAGTTATCGCAATGACGTATCTTTAATTTCAGCACAAAAAGGCCGACTTGGTGATACACACTCAGGTTGACAAGGTATTACAGAAATTAGCTCAAATTCTAGCTGTCAATATTCCATCATATAGCCCTCAAATAGATCCGACTCAAATTCTGCGATTTCAAGAAATGAGAATGAAACCCCGAGTATTGGAATGGACGATACCACGTGAGACAACATTACTACAAATACTTGTTAAAACACTGATTTTCTGCTATCCTACTAAAACAATCTTGTCTCGTGTTAAAAATACTTAATACCTACTTCATATTTACATGTCCAGCATCATCCATAACGAAACTAAAAAAGGTGATCTCAGCCTTAAAGGGTGATAAAGGTGATAACAAACCGAAAGTGCAGCGGAAAAGACGTCGACGCGGTAGTGACAAGGACGACGATTCAAGTAGTGACGAAAGTGAAATTCCGAAGCCAAAATTTAATGTGAATGACGAAGAAGACATTACTATGCCTTTGGATTTGCGAACCAGTATTAGTAGCAGCACTAAAAGAAAAAATGAACGTGGGAATGCGAATGTGAGCAGTAGTTCAACAGCCAGCCCCGTTTCGGTACAAATCAAATCGGAGATGCCTGATTAGATTATAATATTAGGTACCTTTTATTAAAACGTACTGACTCGTGACTCTAACCCATGCCTCTATTTCCTATAAATAAACGAGTATAAAGGGTCGGAAGGTACAACGCGTGTTAATAAATGTACTATGCGGGTTCCCGTGCGTATCTTTTACACAATACTAACCACAAATAAATAACTATGCAGTTACTTAGATAAGGTACACACAAAATAATTATGTAATAATAAAAACCAATTCTATGCAATTCTACTGCCTTTTACTCGGTATTAGAAGGGTTATCATCGTGCCTGGTGTATATGTATTACGCGTAACTAATCAAAAATGACATGATCCACACTCGCACACGGAATAAGTACATGGACAAAAATAATCGTTCAATAAATAACTTATAATTACTACGGTGTATAGCAGCATGAATGATGTATGCAACCATTGTCTCGCGAATGTCGCGAAATCGTGAATTGTAAATGAGTTGAGTTGTGAATGATGTGAATGTAAACTGTAAGTAAACAAAGTAATAATTACATGTATTACAATTACAATTTACAATGTATAAGGATGTGATGTGTTTTGTTAAAGTGCTCATTGTTGAAGTGTGAAAGTATTTGTTGATGTTTTTTGATTGACATGTGCGTGTCTGGGTTGATGCCTTCTTGTAGTCTCCTTATCAAACGTTTTTTCATGATATGACACTAAAATTACAAGAGAATATGAAGACTGTATTGTGTTTCGGTATTTCAATAAAATAAGTTCACAGCTTTGTTTTCAAATATATCTACTTCAATGATTTTGACGATTATTCTGTCCTCATTTTCACTCATAATTGCGTTAATAAGTTGTTTGTAATTATTATAATCGAGAGCATTACGATTGGAATGAGATTTTATATTGAAATGGGGAAATACTGAAATTGTTAAATAAAGTCGAAAGCTTATCTTATTTTCGACTCATACATAAATTACACATAAACATGAAGTGAAGGCTATCACAACGAGAAATCTGTACTTTTTAATTTAAATATGAATTAATAATAATACGAAATCAGTACTACATTGCTTTAAAGATATTCATCATACACGATTGAATTTCATTAAATAATTTTCATACAAATCTTCCTGTTTTACTTTACATAGTACCTCATTGAAAAATTTTAGACCTAACATGAACTATATTGAAATCGAACTTTTAGCACCTATCAAATGGAAAGAAGTTCTTAAATCGGGGTAAATTTTATGATTAGTAAACATTTCATCATCTCAATATTCAATATTAAAAATCTCAATGAAAATTGTTTTTAACTGTTCTTACAAACGAAAATCTCAAAACTAGTGTATTTATATTACAGGCAAGAGATCCAATGGCTATCTCCTACAACTAGAAAACTATTTAACCATGACTATACACTGGACTCCGTCTTGGAGCTTGTGTTTTCTAAACGACATAGTGATTATATAAAGCATTTGCTGTCGGATGCAGTGCGCCTGAAATCTCACCCAATTAGTCGATTAGCCAGGTGAGTACCTTTAGCTATCATTAATATGTACAAAATATTGAATAATATCCCCCATATTTAAATTGGATTATTGGAAATAATGTGTATGAAATTAGGTACATAACTTAACTTGACTTTTGAAACTCTTAATTTAACTCTAATTAGTCTCATCGCTAATTTTTGTAGATCCATTCTAGAAAATGGCTCCTCGGCAAGTGAAATCAGCAGTGGTGGGGTCAAAGCAGTTGAAGCACCTTTGTTATTGCCAGCAATGATGTTGATGATGACTGTCAAATTGTTTGGGGAAAGTGAGACAACCCGGAGGATGTCTACCGAAACGAGAAGAGTGATCGAATCTCAGTAACATCTAATTCAGAAATTCATTATGCATTAATTATTTACAGTATCTACAACAAAATTATTTCCTTACTGTTTGAACAGACAATACTTAATTGCACTGACTACCGTTCAATTGTATCTCTCTCAGAGATTCCACGCAGCAGTAGTTAACATACAGCTACCTAATAGTGAGACAAATGAAATCCCTACCGAAACATCCAAAGCTGATAAATTGATTCATCAAGGCAACAAATTGGCCACACTTATTGGAGATTTACTCTGTACCAAGGTGTTCAATAATTTTGGAAAAATTGAGAATTCTCAAGTTTCAGAGATAATGTGTAATTCTCTGTCCGAGTATGGAGAAATACTCTTTGGTTCCGAAGAAAACGCTGAGAAAGAAAACTTAGAGCAAAAGCAAAATAACATTTCAGTAGTTGATGATGCTTTCAGTCAATTGATTGGAAAAGGACTTCGCTCACTTCTAATATTTTCAGGAGAAGGAAAAATATCTCAATTGTTAGCTCAAGAGCTGGGAATATTGCTGGGGAAAAATATGTATCCCGTGAGCTAAGCCTTTTATAATTATACCTACAAATGTTGCAATATTCTTGCAAAGTCTAAGGTTAAAGGTATATGCATGACAATTTATAACAGTCTTTTTATTCATTACAGCTATTTTCTGAAAAACTAGTTGCAACCAAAAAATCCCCTGGAAGCCCTACAGAAGCTAAAATTATCCTAAAAAAGAAAGAGATTTTAAAAGAGAAAGCAATTGAAATGATTAATCGAATCGGAGAAAATAGAAATGTTGCAGATTGCCTCTTGAAAATAGTATCGAATTTGTAATGTCAATAAAATAGTTTGCACAATAGTTTTATGTGAGTAGATTGCACGTTTGTAATTCAACCCTGTTGTTAGTTAGCACATCCTGTATTCCAGGATCTCAAATAGAAAGAAAAATGTATGTACAAACACCATTAATAAAAACATGTATCAGTAAATTACCCTCATTGGCTTTGCTGCGTACTTGTCACATGTATGATTCACTGCCATTAGTGCCAGGAAATTGGGAATATAATATCATGGGAACCCGATAATATAAAAATTACAAGATAAAAGTAGACATAGGTTCAATACTAATGGACAGTGATTCATATTTTAATAACGGCAAGGCTATTGCGTTTTAGAAACTCTCGGTACATATCCTCATTATTTAGCACATTACGTGCTATTTACTTAGCACCGATATTAAATTCATGTTTGCCTGGAGTCACTCATTTTTCGAGATACAGATAAGAATCTATTTGCTCAACCTTACGGTGGCATTTCAGAGCATTAATTTAATAAGTAGGTATGCAATAGTGTAGTGAAGAGAATAAAGTTATGTCAGTTATTCGAAACCGGATAGTTATCACCAAACATCAAATTTTAACGACTCAGCATAATGGCCGGCTGTGGTCATATTTTATGGCCTAGAATGTGCATGTCTGGCATACACATAAATCATAGTTGTTTGATTTGCAAACTGATTTTTCTAACGCCTTAACACTATGGTGAGAATGTATACACATAATTACATTTTGCGACTTAGAAAGCTTGCTTGTCAGCATAAAATAATGAAGTGCCAATATCAATATAAATGAAAATATTCCACATACATTAATGAGACTATATAGCGGACAAATTTGCATGCTGATCGATGACGGTTGGCTGCACTCTGAAAGCTGTCGTCGTTTTATTGTTTTAATCATTCTTGTTTACTTAGACTTATTTGCTTGCATGTACTAGTTTCAACGTTAAAAGTGTAACAATACAATATGAATATTCTGAATATGTCAATTTTTGAGATCATTGCATTGGCTACTACTGTTCTCGATTACGGTACTGACTACTGAGGGAAGGAATCGACAGAATGACTGACAGTAACCTGACATGCCTCCTCACAAGACATGACAAGAAGAATCATGATGAAATTCTTAATTACATACTACAGACACTAATTATCTACTTTCTGTTGGCAAATTCTTATATTTAACCATTAAACAACTATATCTATGCATATGCATATGAAATATGAAAATTCACGATTTTCATATACAATTATTTTTCATGTAGAGACAATTCCAACATACCAATAATATTATGCTGAGAAAGATATAAACTAATTAGCTGAAGGTTGTATATAGTGTAGTTCATTGCATGTCATTTAGGTACTGCTATATTTATCCCACACACCCACAATAAGCAAGACGAATTCATGAGTTTTATGTACTTCTATCGTGTCAAATATAAACTATACAGTTAGAGATGAATCATGGCGTTATCATACTTGCATTACCACGGAAAGTACACGAGACTTGCGTAAAATCCAAGCAATTAGCTACATAAGTATGTTAGGTACCTACTAAAATACATTGTTGATTAAAATTCTCGATCACAGAAAAAATCAAGATGTAATTCAGGGTAATGGTTAGCAATAAAATGGAATTGTCGTTATGTTTAGGTATCTTAAAGTAGACCTACAGCTTTATGCACTATCATCCTTAATCCTAATTGATTGCCAATTATACATAATAACTAATTTAAAAAATGTCATAAACAATTATTAATTTACATTTTTATGATTCAACTTCACGTATGCATACAATTCATTTTAATAGAATTTTTTATTGTTTACAAATGCGTACACAACACGCCTACATCTACATCCATTCCGTTTCTCTTTCACAAATGTTTTTTGCAAACACTTGCAAATGTGTGGAGTTGTTGTCTAAGGTCATTTCAGTCGTAAAAATATCACAAATAGATATATGCATTATCAAAATCAAAGTAATAATGTACTGTCTTTAATACAGAATCAGCTATGTATGCTGTAACACACCCTTTATTGCCGATTTCAGAAGTTTTATGAAGGCATTTGATGATTTGATAATACATTAGGTAATAATACATTTCTCTCACAAACAAATTCCAATGCTCGTTCAGGCTTCTTTTACAAATGGAATATTTCAAATGTATGCGATTAAAAAATTGCTCGTAAAATGAAAAATCTGTAATCATCAATCAGGAAATAAAACTAATTGTGGTATTCATCATTCATAATATGTAGATAGTATGTGCATCATAAGCCAGATATGAAATAGCATTTGATATTTTATACCGAAAATAATGAAAGCATAATTTCGTATGCATTTACAGAAGTTTTTTGCTAATAATACCTTGGTATGTCATTCATTATAAAATAAACTGCCTTTGTGTTATTGAATATGCAAAATAAGTGAACATAAGTACAATATTCCCCCTACATTTCATTTACATTTCGGCAAGACTCAATGGTTATTTTATTAAATGTACACTAACATTGAGCTTATTGTATTAGTAGCTAAGCTTTACTACATAGGTAGGTATATTCGCAATAGGTACTTCATAATAACTAGGTAGACTTCGATTCGTAATCAATGCAAGGAACAAATGGTCAAAACCCATGCAATCTCCTATGTATAATGACCAGACATCGGACTTGCATGCAAATGCAAGTTTTCATAGAGCGTATCTACAACCCAAAGCTTTAGGATATACATGTTT